>JAUELE010053248.1:0-15747 GCA_031471655.1 Diodora aspera
ACAACCGCAAGGTCGGGGGTTCGAATCCCGGCTGGGTCACTTTCGTTCAACTCAAACAGTTGGTGCCCTTTGTAGCAACCATAGCATTATGGTTGAAATATTACCCCCTGCTACGTTAAATCACATTCACTCACTCACTCCCACTGTATTGGTTTGATTTGGCGTTCAACAAGTCTGTATTTTGTTGCACGATGGACACCCATGTGTCATGCTACATTAACAACACACCAGCTAGCATCAATCATTCCAATTGTGCGAAAGCACGATGTATTGCTGAGACGTAGCATCTTTGATCTACACAATATTTAGCAAGTAACATACAGTACACTGACATTCACCTGTTTAATGACAATTTCACATGCTTTTTTCACGTAGACAGACCTGAGCATGCATTTCACAAGATCAGCAATGTCTCTGTATGCATTTTTAGCAAGACGACTGTCATTCTACAGTGGAAAATGAAAATACTAGCTCAAGCCCACAAAATCAAAATGTTACAGGAATTCATGTTTTTTTTATCCTCAAAAACCTGTGACGACTTTTCTTTTAACAAAATTAAACTTGAAACTCACATGGATTTTCAGAGGTTTTTCAGGTATATATCATGAAAAAATCTGATCTGATTGTCACATTTCTTTCGGAACTGAGTATATGTTGTGTAATAGAAGATTAGTGTTGGCATTGAAAGCGGCCTCTGTGGTTGTATCACGAGACAATATTGGTTATATGCAAACATTTCGATGCATGCAAGCATATGGTGACTCTGGCACATCTGGTCATATATGTTGCATTACGTTGTACATCGTGTTACAATACGTGTTTGTTATTATATCGATAAAAGTGAGGAATTTGTGCAGTGATCTTGCACTATTTGTTTGCAAGTTGTCATTGTTGTTGTGCTACACCCATAGCTTAGGATCTTTGATAGAGAGTGGGCATTAACTGAATAATTGACAAATTTATTGTGTCGTCTCAAATAGGCAATGCCTGTTGATCAATCGCCTTTACACTTTCGTGAAATAAATATATACTCACATGCAAAAGAAATGCAAGTTTTTCAAAATATCAAAATATCAATTGAAAATCAAATGATGAGAAACCTCTGAATGAATATATATTTTTTGTGGGTGGGAAATGTTTTTTTTTGAGTGATGCATGTCATGTCTTCAACAATGCTTCTGGGACACAGCGCCAAAATGCACCTTCTGAATGTGCATGGAATGAGGATGCACAAGTTTGTCATGAAAATCACATGATGCACGTAAACTTCCCATTGATCAGCGGAGGGTATAAAACAGGCAAGAAATTTACGATTACCATTCAATGTTGGTAACAGTGACGAGTTTTAGACAATGCCACGACTAATTCAACAACAGAGGCATCAAGTCATTGGGCGTCTGCAAGCTTGCCAGCTCGTCCAGGCAATTGCCAACCAGGACTGCCATGCAGCAGCCGACCCAAAGTCGCCATTCCACCCCAAAATCGGCTACTTCATCAGCACCATGTTCGTGAAAGGTTCCCAACGGCCAGTCAATCTGCTTGAGAGACCATAGGGACACACAATCGACCCATCCGCCATGCCACTGTCATGCGCCATCTTCGGTCCCGGGACTTGAGTTGTCATCGTTCTGCGCAGCGGCCAGTTCTTACTCAAATGAGCACAAGTGCATCAGAACTGGTGCCATCGTGAGTGGAGACATGTCATCTTCTCTGATGAAAGCCGATTTTGTGTTTCTCATGGTGATGGCAGGATCAGGATATGGCAATGCTGAGGAGAATGCTTTGCTAATGGTTGTGTATTGGAGAGGGATGCATGGGGCAGTCAAAGTGTCATAATATGGGCTGGCATAGGTCTTAATCAGCGCCTTGGTCGAGTTGTCCTTCAGAACATTGGTCCTGCTCGTGGGAATGGCGTCACTGCTCAGCTATACATCGACCAAGTGCTCCGACCACAGGATGTACCATTTTTTGCTCAACACTAGCAACACATTTTTCAATAGGACAACGCCCGTCCCCGTACAGCTGGAGTCACCCAGGACTTCTCCAGCAGCATAGCATCCATGTACTGCCCTGGTCAGCGCTTAGTCCTGATCTCAACCCCATTGAACATAATTGGGATGCAATCCAGAGATGGCTTAACGATGTGCGACCAAGGCCGACAACTACTGATCAGCTTCAAACAGCCATCTTGAATATTAGCAGGATCAATCCTATGAACATTGTTCACAGACTTGTGCACTCCATGTACAAAAGATGTGTCACCGCAAACGGTGGTCACACACGGTTCTGACAGGCACACATCTATGGTGGGCACTGTCACGTGACTCTTGGACATGGGCCAGGAAAAATTGATATATTCCAATTTGAATTCAATGACTTTCACATGATACATGTCATTTGAACTTGCTCGTTTTCCCCTGTGGTCATTTATCCAAATTATAGAGAATTGAAATTTGAACTTCGACTTTCGTTTCTTTTGTGTATGAGTATAGATAGTGGGCATGGCATGGAGGTTGAATGGTCCTGTTCCTCTCTAGGGATGGCATCAGTCTCAATTTGGAGGAATACTAGGACTTGTGGTGCCAGGCTCTCCTCCTCCCAAGGACCAACATGACTTGTGCTTGGTGTGTGACAAGCCTGACAGGTGTTCTTTCTGCATACGTGGCTCTCCATGCATGGCCCTCGAATGGTGATCATTGATGATCAATTGTCCTGCTAGTGCAAAATGAACACATTTTCAAATTCCACAATAAAATAAACAAATATTCTAAAAAATTTCCTTGACTAATTGATTCATTTCTCTGAAGTTCCCAGACAGGGAGGGAGGGGGGGGGGGGTTGCAGGCGCCGACATGATCTGTATCTGCCCCTGTTTATGATTTTTATGTCAGTAATGAACGCTGATCAGAGAATCTTATGCTGGACATTCTGTCTTGGCAGTATAGGTTTGCACAGCGGGAAGGAACACTTTGGTTGTTATGTGTCCGAATCTTAAGTAGTTGTTTAAGATTGTATCACAATCCGAAGAGTCCTGGTGACCTAGGAGACCCCACTGGGCTAATGGAGCCTTGGATGTCCCTGTACAATATGCAGATCCAGACAAATGATTGCTGGGACTAATAGTATGATGCTGAAGTAGCATACAATTTTATAATTAGGCAAGAAGATTATAGATTTGATCTACATGTTTTTAACATTGCCATGTGTTGTTTTCCCCTAAAAGAATACATTTACCAGGGTTGAAGTTTCAAAAAATAGGCTTGTATGGTATAAAATAAAATTGAAGTTGATATTTGATTATTTTTTTCAAAAAAACTACTAGGTGTGGGATGGCCCTGTGGTTAGCGCGACAACCCAGCAATCTGCCAGCCTTGGTGGCTGTGGATCTAATCCCGCCCGGGCAACTCTTTTTCAGCCCGGAAAGACAGGAGCTCCAACACAGATATGACATTGGTGAGATTGTGGTGATCTGGCTGAAAGATTGCCGAAAACCATGCAAAACTCCAAATCACTCACTCACTCACTCAAAACAACTTGTGTACCTTTGATTTGTTCACAAAATTAAATGTTCCATTTGAACAGGCAGATGTTAAATTTCATTTTGGCCGAATCTCCAATTCACCACTTTGAAAACAAGAAAACCTGGAGGGTTCCTTTCCTAAATTATTGACTCTTCAGTCCAAGTTCAGTCATGCACGAACAGGATACATGTATATCAGGGACTAGCCTTCTCTGACCACGATCCCATTGCTCAGTGATCTGAATGACAGAACTTTGTAACCCTGAACATTTTCTCTGCAGTGGGAAATCTAGCTAAGCGCATTTAGGTGGACTGACTGATCATGACATCACCCATGTCCCATCAGTTGCAGCTGTAACTTGCAAGTTTCACTGCATCAAATCATCCAGTCCCAGATGCAGGCTTTTCTCCTGTAAAAAATGTCAAAGATCAGCTTTGTTTGAAAAGGCACACATAATACACTGTAGAAAGAAATATGTTGCAGCGACGAGGCAGTAAATTAACTTGGATTATCATTAAAAGGTAAATTCTGATTTATTTTGCAACAAAGTGAATGGTTACATTTCAAATCCCTCTGATGGTTTCTTACAAAATGTGACTGAAGTATGGCAAGAGAGTTTAGCATTTTGAAAATGTCAGTTTAATGTCATGGATGCCATTAATCTGTTTGTCTGACATATTTTTGAACAAAATGAGGATTAGACTCTTGTTTTTCTTTAATATTTGTTTTGCCTGATATTTTAAAAATATGTTTAATTTTAAGTTGCTGCGTTGAGAATAATGTTTCTGTCTGTCAGGATGACTTGTACTGTGAAATAATTGATTGTGTCTGTTACTTGATCAGTATGACATTTGCAGATTAACAGTTTTGTTTCAGAATTTCTAATGTAAAATGTATTATCCTGTCAAATATCCCTAGATTAAGGTTCATCTGTTGTATGATAGTCAGAGTTTTTTCGTTTTGTGTGAGAGACTTGCAACACAATTTAAAGTAGGATACGTGTTCCCGAACACTAAAATAGGTCTGGTGCTACCTGTGTGAAATATATATAACATAAACTGTAAATCATACATTGTAAAAGTGTATGCCTAATTACATAACACCATATTTCCTCAGTCCTGGCAGATGCAGACAGATTTATTTTCTTCTTTCAAACAGCCAGCCTCAGTTCGAACCTACCTTTGAGGGTTAACGGTACCGAAAAATGTTCTGTTGATTTCCGAATGCATTTGTTTGCAAGTGTAATGTTTCTGAAGGTGTACCACTTTCTGCAGTTTCAGTATGTGCATATGATTTATGGTTACAAAAAGGCATGACTACTTTTTTTTCTCTAAATTTTGACATGACGTTCAAATTTTGTGAAAAGATGAACAAACAGCATATACAGTGGTATTTGTTGCAGTCATCCCTGTTCTGAATACCCAGGGCCCGGGTAGCTCAGTTGGTAGAGCGTCTGCCTCACAACTGCAAGATCGGGGGTTCGAATCCCGGCCGGGTAACTTTCGTACGACTCAAACATTTGGTGCCCGTGTACCAACCGTAGCCATATGGTTAAAATATTACCCCCTTTTACGTTAAATCACATTCATTCACTCAAAAATTTGGTGCCCTTTGTACCAACCGTAGCGTTATGGTTGAAATATTACCCCCTGCTACGTTAAATCACATTCATTCATTCATTGAATCCTGTATGCTCGCTTTCAGCTGGGATCAACTGCCATTGGTATTCAGACAGGAGAAGGTGTTGTTCTGGCGGTAGAGAAGAGAGTTACCTCCCCTTTAATTGAGCCGTCAAGCATTGAGAAAATTATGGAGGTTGACAGTCATATTGGTAACTATAACATTATTGTCCAGATATTAATTTGAATGTTCAGCCAGAAACTAACTTCCTGCAGGAAAAAAACTTTGTGGAGTGTTCATGATGCAGTGTTTAAAATAAAATGTGTAAATGCTTTTCCAATTGACCCCAAAGTCTTATAAAATGGAAAATTTATACAAATACCAACTGCTTTCATACAATTGTTGTCATGCCTGTCACAAATCGATGTTTACTAACAGAGATTTAACGATAGAGGGGAAGATCCCTACCACACTAGCGCCATCTATAGTGCATATTGTTTCTTGTCTGAAAATCTACAGTAATTTGCATTAAAAACTCTGGTTAATAAAGTTGATCAGAGCTCCAGATAAGCTGTGTTTTTGCGTAAAGTAAAATTGAAACGAAGTGTACAAAAACCCAGTCAAATTTGGCAAAATGCAATATATTTGAAAACCGCTGCGTAATCAATGTACTCAAAACATCGATCGCACAATGTGTAACGAGTGACAGCAAATATGTCTAGAATAGTCTGTGCTAGCGCTACTGATCGCCACGTTAGCCATAGGCTAATTGACAATGGTTGTGGCTGAAAGAATATTACCTTTCTTTCGCCACAGTGGCAAAAATGAAAAGAAGTTTATGACTGGAATGAAATTCTTGAAACTAACCTAGGAGTTTAAGCTGCAACAAGATTCTTTTAAATTAAATGTTTATGAATTACAGATGCTATTCTGTAACATTTGAAGTGAATTTGTTGTTAGTATGCAATATTGATCAAATGTGTGGGCCCTATGCAAATTTGCTTGTGGCTAAATGATAGAGAACTGTTTTAGCCACAGTGGTTAACATGAAAAATTTCCTAGCGCACGCACTGATAGTATTAAATACGTAGTTAAAAAAGTAGTTCATGATTCATGCACATTATTTGGCATTTTTCATGCTTTATAAGGGGGTCTATAATAATTGCCTTTTTGCTTTACATTGGTTTTAGCAAAGCCATGTAACTTTTCTAATAAAACTAGTCTAAAATACCCAATAGAGTGGAAATAGTGGGAGTAAATACCAAATAGACTAAATCCAGGGGAGTAACAACTAGCTGATAGTCCAATCAAAACATCAAATACCCAATAGCTTTGAAAATGTTGAGTAAATAACCCAATAGCTCAAACATGATCTGGAGGTCTGGTTGATGTTGTTGATTTGTGTGCAGGATGTGCTATGAGTGGACTGATAGCAGATTCTCGGACCCTGATTGATAGAGCCAGAACAGAAGCACAGGTCAGTGTTCTGCATTTGCCTCGTGAGTTAGCTCTGTATGCAGGACACAACATACAGTTGTGATTGTCAATCAACCCAGTGTTCCTTCCTGAAACACCCCGTGGGGCTTCCAGGGAGGGACGTGATGTCACTTGGATTGAATAGGGCCTCAGTAACCCAATGCTTGACGTACAAGGCGACTAAAATGGGGATCTTTTGCTTTCTATTTCTTACTATCGATCCTGTGTTGTCCCTTTTCCTGATGTGCCTCTTACACATTACATTGCGCTATGGCTGAAACATTGCCCCCTGCAATGTAAAAATCCATTTCACTCACTCACTCCTTCACATCTACTTCCTGTTACACAGATGCTACATTCAAATGGTGGCTGATTGTTTTCTGCTTGTATTTGTCAGGGGGACTGCACTAACCAATGGACACAAAGGAAAGTGGTTCAAGTTTAATGACACCATCGTTGAGGAGTTTGACATGACTGATCACAGCATTGAACAGGAGTGTTTTGGTGGTTCATACAAGGCTAAAGTTTATGACCAGTGTAAGATTAATGTTAGATCCTAGTGTAATCGATCTGTAATATTGTTACAATAACGATCTCTCCAGAGGTCAGAAGCTGACACAGCCTTCGAACACAAGTCAGAAGTGGTATATCATCAAATCCCCATCAAATACTTGATTCAGATATGTTTTGTTTCTCAAGTTGACAGAGTAAGGTTTTTCTCATGTGGCATGTTGCATTAAGACTAAAACTTTTGCGGGAAATGTGATATATTAACTCTTTTGAAGTTAATTAATGTTCCAATTTGACAGTTTGCATGCTTATTGCAATCAGGTTTCCATTAGAGATAATTACATAGAGCTATCTAAGTTTGATTGTGATTGTTAGAAATATAGTCAGTAAAAACTAATGTGACTGTGATCACTTTAATTACAGCAAGTTCTTCCTACCCTGAAGATCGGCTACGGTATTGGAATGGATACCTCCTGTTTTATGAACGGAGGGTGGAAGAAGGCCACACCCAGGCCACCGCCAAGAGAAGCAAAATCATCAGAAAGGCCTTACCAGAAGGAGGGTAAGTAACATATCCTCGGAATGCTGCAGAAGGCACGGAATAGTGCAGTAGTTAGCTTGTTGGACCATTTTAGGTTCGAATCCCACCTGGTACCTCTCTTTCAGTCCAGTGGATGGGGCCTCGGATGGCGCAGTGGTTAGCGTGTTAGCTCAGTGATCTGCCAGCCTTTGCAATCATGGTTCGGGTCCCGCCTGGGTTTCTCTCTTTTAGTCCAGTGAATGAACCCCGACACCAATGTGATGTAGGTGACACTGTGGTGATATGGCTTGAAGATTGCCACAAACCACTCAATGCTGCAAGATAGCTCAGTGGTAGTGTGTCACTATTACGATTTCATATTGGCCTTTACGGATTACGCTGAAAATTCATTGTGCACATTTAGAGATGATACGACCAAATAGTTCCATTGAAAGTTTTTCTTTTTTATTTGCGTAGATGGTGATTTATAACACAAATGTGCTCATCTGTTGAGAATAAAATTGTATGATTTTTTTTAGTATAACATTTATTTAATAACGTTGCTTTTCCTGAATATTATCAAGCGAAGGCGCAAAGCGACAACAATTCCGAGTTATCTTTCCCTGCAGTAATTTCAAACCAGTTTCTTCTTGTACTCGGGTCTTTGATGAGGTGGGTCTTATCAAAAATGGTGATGAGAGGCATACGAGTCCTCTGCCCGGTCACAGAAAGAGACGAGTAGCTTCTTTGTGTCAAAACTAACAGATGGGAGATAATCCTGTTCAATTCTACTCACTCACTCTTAATGCTGAGCTGTACTTTAAGTCTATGTTATTGCTGTTATTGAATTTGTATCTATCATCAGTTTTGTGTTTATTCTCAGGAAAAGCCGCCTGGACTCGGACAGCCTGATGGAGCTGACGGAACTGGTTCACAAGGGCGAGAGGAAGGGAATCTTCGTGGACAGAATGCCGGCCAGCATCCAGCAGATCATTCACGCTGAGAATGTCACATTTGTCAAGAACAGAGATGTATATAACCAAGAATACTTCCGATTTGTCAAGAACCTTGTTGCAAGGAATATTGTAAGTGGAATTTGTTCTTCAGAGTGCTAGTATTTATGTACATGTCCACTGACTTTCATGACGGACTATGAACAGTCTTTGTTAGGAGAAGCTCTAAATGTTCACCTGTGGGCCATACAGCTAGTGGTGTGATGTCATTTAAAAAGAATCAAGACCATACTCAAGATTTAAATATTATGTGTGAACTACGAAACATAATGTCATATTTTCCACATTTACACAACAACTGAATTTCATTTACTGTTATTCTCTAATATAATTGCTGGTATAATGTGCCATTTTATTCCAGAACCGAGACCGAGATCCTAACTTTGATGCCATGTGTGTCCAGTCTCTGCAACTGGGGGTTCGCTTCCTCTTCAACACCTATCTCAGGAACAGAAGGAAAACCCCGTAAGCCTGTTTCTCTCTCTCAGGCCCCATGTATTTTAAATATTTAACTGTGGCCTTTATCTGAATGAACTGAGAAGGTTGTTCTATTTTCGTTCATCTGGCTGGTGGCTTGTGAGATGGTGTCCTGACAGCCTACCCAGGAGGTTCTGGGGAGTGATGCGTGACAGTTAGAAATAATAGGAGCCCAGTAACCCACAGTTCTTTATACAAGGCAGCTGGTGTAGGGCTTTGTGCTGTTACATGTCTTTCTCTCACACTCTCTTCAACTGTCTTCCCCATCAGTGTCCACCTTGTATATCATATATATAGCTGAAAGATTGCCCGTGCAGCGTAAAACATCAACTTCTCTCTTGCAATCTCGTACTTACTTTCCAATCTGTCAGCCTAAGAAATATATCACCCAGGTAAGATCTATGGCGTAACTTTGTCCAGATTGTAAGTGTTTCTGCTTGTTGTAGGTTTGAGCTGGACGAATGGGTAGAGCTGATAGACACGCTGATGGGGAAGTCCAAGGAAACGTGTCTGTGGATGGTGGAGTACTTGTCATCTAAAGAAGGACTGGAATACATCAGGTAAAACAGCCTTGGCTTGGTGGAAATCAGATGTTAGTTACCTCTTGTATACCTGTAGCCGTGGTTTGTATTTTGAAGGACTCCAAAGGGTTTTAGTGTTGACAGTACAAAATATGTTTGCAGACATCAATGTAACAAAAGTACTCATTTGATGTGTGTATCATTTGGAACAAATGTTTTGCCTGTACCCAGTAGTGTATGTAACTCCCTGTTTTCATGGACACTGGAGTCAGAAACTCCAACTAAATCTTCATATGGTGTTTCATTTTGAATGCACTTTTTCAATGTCCACAAGGAAAATTTGAGACTCACTGGTTTCCATTTTGATTTCAGACCATTTCTGTTGGAATGTCCAAACCGTGATGTTCGTACATTCATTGCAAGGACTCTTGATCGAGTCATTTCCAGTTTCTTTTACCATGGTGGTGTGGCGGTAAGTTTACCGTAATAACAAGTTTGAATAAAGACTAAATGCTATTGTGTCATTAAATAGTGGGTTGCAGTGGTTAGCATGTCGGCCCAGTGATCTGTCAGCCTTGGCAATCGTGTTTTGAGTCCTGGCCCGGGTACCTCTCTTTCAACCGGGAGATGGGAGTTTCACACCGACGTGGCGTTGATGACCCAATGGTGAAATGACTGAAAGATTGCTGAAAAGCGCGTACAATCTAAAGTCACTCGCTCATTAAATAAAGTTGACGTTTATTTTTTGAGATATTCTCCATCACAATACTGCTGTTAAGATTCTGTCGCATTACATTGCTACAGACGCACAAGAGTTTTGATGCTGTCATCGATCACATGCTGAGCATGCTGGACAAGGACGTGGTGGATCAGGTGAAGAACTGCTACCAGTACTTTACAGTTCTACGAAACTACGTACAAATGGTGAGTACAGCATCAATTCAGGACAACAGCTCATCTGTCAGTGGGGTGTGAAATATTCTGATCAGGTTCGAATTCTCTCCTGTCCCTCCTGTCAGCCTCATACCGGACACTGATGTGATGTAGATGACTGTCCTCACTTGCTCACTCACTCACTCACTCACTCACTCACTCACTCACCCACTGGACAGCTTAATCATCCTTCCCATTTTGTGGTCTCGGTAGGGAGTGGCATGGATTGCTGGAAAGAATAGGACCCCAGTAGCTGTATGCTTGTGGTACATGGCGACTAAATGAGGATCTGTCACACTTTTCTGTTGATCCCTTATCCAGCTGTCTTCTCTCTCAGTGTTCTTTAAGTTTACACAATACTTCAAGGATTGCCCTGGCAAAGTAACGCATTTACCCACAATCGTCTTTTCTCTGCTAACATTCCACTTTGCTTCAGTTCCTTAAACTTCTCTTTAAGCTGAAGATAAGATTAAGGAGGCATCGCATACAGAATTTCTGAAACTAATTTTTCTGCATGCACAACTTACGTTTCACTTATGAAGTTAACTTCTCATATTTGCAGGGTACGAAGGCTTGTGCTCACATGTTTGGACGTCAGGGCTTTCGCCGTCTCATCACGTTCCTTCTGGGCCACTCTGTCACCAGTTCTGACCAACAGGTATGATCAACGTGTCCTCGTCTTCAGACATGGAGATACACATAGGCAGAGTATGGATGTTGGTGTCCCTAAATATTGAACAGCTACTGATTCTATGAGGTGAAAGTTCATCTTATGTAAGGACGGTGTTCTGGGAGTCGATATTGATATCAAGTCTAATGCTGCACCTGGAGTATTCAAAATTTCTTTTATTGTCTTGTGAATTTCTTTTTTGTCTGTCAGGTTTGAATAAGAGCAGGAAGTTGGAACGTTGGATATGTTTGTATTTCACACTGTTAACGAGTTAATACATCTTACTTTTCCAGGATTGTTCGACCCGAAGGTGGAGCTCCATCCAGTCTCGAGAGTTTATCAATCTTCACGTAGCTCTAGCTCTATTAATAGCCAACTGTGATGTCGCTGTGTACAGGACGGAGGGTAATGTATACTCGCATAGCTCTAGCTCTATTATTGGCCAACTGTGATTTCGCAGCGTATAGGACGGAGGCTAATGTATACTCACGTAGCTCTAGCTCTATTATTGACCAACTGTGATTTCGCAGCTTATAGGACGGAGGCTAATGTATACTCACGTAGCTCTAGCTCTGTTAATAGCCAACTGTGATGTCGCAGCGTATAGGACGGAGGCTAATGTATATTCACGTAACTCTAGCTCTATTAATAGCCAACTGTGATGTCGCAGCATATAGGTCGGAGGCTAATGTATACTCACGTAGCTCTAGCTCTATTAATTGCCAACTGTGATGTCGCAGCGTATAGGTCGGAGGCTAATGTATACTTACGTAGCTCTAGCTCTATTAATTGCCAACTGTGATGTCGCAGCGTACAGGACGGAGGCTAATGTATATTCACGTAACTCTAGCTCTATTAATAGCCAACTGTGATTTCGCAGCGTATAGGACTGAGGCTAATGTATACTCACGTAGCTCTAGCTCTATAAATAGCCAACTGTGATGTCGCAGCGTTTAGGACGGAGGCTAATGTATATGCACGTAGCTCTAGCTCTGTTAATAGCCAACTGTGATGTCGCAGCATATAGGACAGAGGCTAATGTATACTCATCTGGTTCATCATTGTCTTGAGGAGTGAAATTTCTGAAACTGTCTTCATGGACCAAAAGATTTTTGAGTTTGTTTAAAGAAGGATATAGTTTTGGTTACTGCAGAATTATGAGACAGAATTGAAACTCTGTAAGCAGTAGTAGAGTTTTAGTGTGCCTGAAAGCTGTTGCGTTGTCCAAGCAAGCCTCTTTGAAATTCAAACATACACTCAAAGTGGGTCATGGATATATAATTCTCTTTCAGATTGTGGTGAGTTTCCTCCTCTCAAGCCCAAAACAGTATTTCCCAATGTTTTCCTGAAGATGTCTCCAGATATGGAAAAGTATGTGTTTGGACCAGAATCATTGCGGTATATACGAGAGGTGAGCACACTCATGTTGTAGGTTTGTGTAGAGAACAGGGCTTGCTGTAGAGTTGTTCTGTGTTTCTCAAAGCTTTAGAATCCTTGTAACCTCTCAGGACTCTAGAACATGACACTCAGTCCTGCTGGTTGGAATCTGACTGATAATAGAGGATTGAATAGACACCTGCTAATGGAACACCATTTGGATTGACAACTAGAACACATTCTTAAACAATAGAATAGGTCAACGTATCATAGCACATGCATGCCTGATAAGGCTTGGCATCTTGCATGAAACATAACAGGAATCGGCCCTTGAATACTGTGTGAAGGATGTGGATTCAAACAAGGTAGGGAGTGTTTAAGAGTTATCTCCCTTGATCCTGTGTGACCTGATATTTGTGTTGTTCCAGGTTGTTCAAGCCGTACGAGAGCTGATAGTAAGCAATGCAATCATCACAGACATGTTGTTGTACTGTAGTTTTTGTAACAAGACTTTCAGCCAGCATCTTGTCAAACATCTGATGGTGAGTAAGGATTCTAGTACAAGTAACTTGCTTTAAGATTTATCGTTTTAGTTGAGCTAATCGTTGAAATCACAAAGGCAGCGGAACTTTGGGGTTGTCCTTGGATTAAAGCTGTGGTTGAAAATATAATTTACGGATAATAATAAAAATAATGATAATAATGATATAATAATGAAGCCACTTACTCCATGCATTTGATACATGCTCAAAGTGCCCATATTTTCACTCCAGTCAATTGAACAATGTACAGTCCATAATATTTCTCAACTCCCCAGGGAGCATACAACCTAAGCCAGCTGGTGAGCACCATCACGTATGTACGCAAGGTTCACATTACTTGTCACTGGTAACCAGTTTCAGCTGGGTGAACGGAAGCAATTTATGAGTGAAGCACTTGTGAAAGGTGACACCGCCGACATTGTAAATGTCTCAATGTGAGGCAGGGTTAACCCCTGAAGGTTTGACAGTTTTATACCCTGAGCCGGTCACCCATTCAAGTTCTCAAACTTGAGGCCTACATGCCTAACATGAAACTGACTCGACTACAATATGTAACTCACGTTTCCGTCTTTCATTAAACAGTTTGTCAGAAGGTTATCTTGTATGGTCAAGAAACTGCCCACACCATTTCACTCCCTCAAAAGATTATTAACTTTAACAGGCTGGTTTTAAAACCTAAATAAGATTTTAGTGGAGTGTGAGACGGTTTGAGACTTGTGTTCAAATGCAGGGAATGTGTTTCTGTTTCAGTCTCAATACCTCAACACGCCATCAAATGAACTGAAGCCACTGTTCTCATTGCTAACAGAAGTTTTGGTAAGTTGTCTACAAATAATGCTTTCGATGACAAACAGGGCCTACAGCATTTATTTCAGTGTGTCCTGACCCCGTGGGACTTCCGGGGAGTGATGTGGTGTCACTTAGATAGAATAGGGCCTCAGTAACCCAATGCTTGTCCTATAAGGCGACTAAAATGGGGATCTGTTGCTTTCACTTTCTTACTATCGATCCTGTGTTGTCCCTTTTCCTGATGTGCCTCTTGCACATCACATTGTACTGTGGCCGAAATATTGCCCCCTGCAATGTAAAAATCTATTTCACTCACACTTTAACACTGTGTTTTTATGTTTGTTTATGCATTTTTAAAGTCTTGTCATTCAATACTATTTCTTTCTATTTTCAGGTGAGTACTTTGATCATCTCATGGTCTACTTTAAAGTGAGGAAATTACTCACACTGGATATGATATAACTGAGCGAAGATACATGGTGAGACAAATCTTACATTCATTCATAACACCTTTCTAGCTACAACCTGAGGAGTGATTTGATGAACGAGTTGGAGAGGAGTTTCTATGGTCCTGGGGACAGGAACAGTCGCGTCACCTAGACTGGCTACAGTCTCTGAAACCGTTTTTTTCTTCATTTTATGTATTGTTAAGAGAGTATAAATATATTGAACAGGGTCTTGTGTCCCAGTGTGATCAGCTGTCCCTAGACTCACATTGTTTTATAGACTTGCCAAGTCTCTTAGGGAAAAAATGACAAGGTATGTTAGACGGACCATCTCTTCATCCAAATGATGTGCAGGCAACACATAAGGACAGGGACAAATATGAAGCTAATTACACTGTCAAAAAACTTATTGACATTCGTGGTATGGGTGAAAGTGCACTCTGCTAGCACATAAACGAGAAAATAAACATTCATCCATGAAATGTTCATGAAAAGTCCTTGAATTTTAGAAGGGCACTCCTGTGCGAACCCTGAAGACAAAAACTGACATCACAATGTTGGAAAAACGAGGAAAATAACATGCCAGCATGGAATTGGTGAATGCAGTCTTAATGCCCAAACCATTGCCCAATAAAATATACTGTCTGTAGACGTCTTACTTAGTTTCTCCCAATTACTGTGATTTTAAGATTACAGTAAAACTTCTAAAATTTCGAACTGAAAAAACAGATGACTTTTTGATGTGTTTGATTTTTTTTGGATTAGTGATCTTTGATAAAGTTAGAATTCAAAGTTGTGGAACTTGCCACCAAACTGTAAGTGAAAAATTAATCAACATTTTTTTTCATTTTTAGAAGTTCGAAATTTTGGAAGTTTTACCGTATATTGACGAAAACAGGGAACAGGATTTCCTGAAAATACCTTAAGTATCTGTCACTAGTCAATGAACAAATTTGATGATCTACGCTTTCGTGTTTGACTGTTTGCCTGGCTGGGAAAAGACGTTTGTTGTAGAAGACGTCCCTGTTTGCACAAGCAACCGATATTGATTACCCGGCATCTGGCCCTTCGATAAAATCCAATAAAAATATTAGAGTTAACAGGAGCATTAAGTGGACTTGTGAATAATTGATATTGTCAGATGGGGGCTATGACAGCTATAATGAGGATCAGAATGTCGGGGCGACTTACCACAAGGCCTGGTCACAAGTCTTCCCCTATTAGTGCTTGGTCGGATGGATATTGGTTTGGGAAGGCCTGGTCACAAGTCTTCCCCTATTAGTGCTTGGTCGGATGGATATTGGTTTGGGAAGACCTGGTCACAAGTCTTCCC
>JAUELE010053359.1:4777-15746 GCA_031471655.1 Diodora aspera
GAATGGAGTTTGCCGCGCTATCTGCAGTAGCCGGTGATCTGATCCATCGATGTTCTTCTTTTTTCTAGACCCTGATCGTGAACGACCTTCACAGTCTTCAACAGCCTGATGACGACGCTGTGTGAAACGTTGAATCAGGCGGCATTCTGCCGCAACAACCGTCCAGCTTCTCTCATACCATCAATCTGCCATTTGCCTTCAGAAAGACGGTTTGGAGCCATTAGCAACAAAAATGTCGATAAGTAAACACGCCCGATCAAACTGATTTCGTCAATGTTACACGATGCATGAAAATAATCACGTGACATGCACTGGCAATATGTTGCACGTGCGCTTCATGATGGTCATGAAGTCGACAAATCATTGTTCATTTCAACAATAATTTAGTGATGTTTAAATTTTAAAACTGTAATAAAATATTCTCTCTCAAATTTGGTGTTGCTTCAATTTTCACCACTAGTATAGTACATGTATAATATTTATTTCTCACGAACTGCATCTGTGACCAATTGAGGGCGAAATGCTTGTATTTCGGAGTTCACTGGTTTCCGTCTCTCATAATCTACCAGCATACAAGCGCCGGTGAAGAAAACAACAATATTTGTTTTTAATTTTCTGGTCATTAAGTTTATTTAAGTCTAATATTCAAATGGTTTGAACACGAGTTGTTGACATTTCTGACACGCAATGGTTGTCATTTTTTACCTGGGCTGGCAAACGTCTCACCGAGACTTCACGGCCGATGATATACGTCCATGAATTTTTAAGCATTTGTAAAGCTTTAATTTAGCTTTTTGCGAGTTTAAACAGCAGGTCCTTTCTGTCAATACCGCTTGAAAACACGTCCAAGTGTGGATTTCGCCGGTTCCATTTCCCGTTTCAGATAAACACTAACTACTCAATACCCGCCCCCTGCCCCCCTGCCCCCTACCGGGACCGGCTGAAAGCCGTGTCTCAACATGGGAACCGCAAATCTGTTCCGAACCATACCATTCCCAACACTCGATTTCGAGAAAACGATGATCTTTTCACTCCATTCCAGCTACATTTAACTTACTGACAAACACACTGCTTTTCAATACAGCGGGACAACTCGGGGCGTATCGATTGGCAGGCCGCTTCACAAAGCATGTCCGGCAGCCGCGGAATATAGGCCAGTGATTTTCTAATAGCTTTATGAGACCGGCATGTGCTAATCACCTCTTGAAATTAAACTATTCCGCCGATTCCGCGGACTGGCAGGGTGATTAAGGAGGATGCCCCAATGAGGGTCGCATGACTTCTTGTAGATTATTCTGCCCAAATCTTTGATATAAGAGATTCTCCAGATGGAGATATTGTCAGAGCTATCTCGACATCGGTAATGCTTAAATAATGTTGGATCAGGAGGCGTTAGACGTCCTTGGAGCCGTCAGAGGGCGCTTGGAGTAACCAGTGTATGTGTGTGCGTGCGTGTGTGTATCTTAGTATAAGTTGCTTCGAGTTGTCTTCAATGAACGTATGGCCCATTTGCTACAGAATCTTCCGAGATAGAAGATTTCTTTTAATCAGACTGAAAATAGCTTTCATGAAATATGTAGTTAGATGCAATTAAATAAAGTCTTTATAATCAAAGGAACATTTTCAGGACAAATTGCATTTCACGTAGATGAATGCAATCAAAGACAGTCTATATAAATTAAAGGAACGTCTTCATGATATTTGTGGGTTAATTCAATAAAGTAAAGGCTTTATGATTAAAAGGAACGTTTTCAAGAAAATGTACTGTAGGTTATGCAATCAAAGACAGTGTTTTTATTAAAGGAACTTTTTCATGAAACACGTAGATGGATGCAATCAAACTCAGGCTTTATAATTAAAGGAACGTTTTCATGAAAAATGTAGATGCATGTAATCAAACAAAGTCTTTTAAATTAAAGGAACGGTTTCACGAAACACGTAGAGGGATGTAATCAAATAAAGTCTTTTTAATTGTTATATGGATGCAATCAAATAAAAAAAATTAATTAAAGGAACGATTTAATAAAACCTGTACATGGATGCAATCAAATAAAGTCTTTATAATTAAAGGGACGTTTCATGAAACATGTAGATGAATGCAATCAAATAAAGTCTTTATCATTAAAGGAACGTTTTCATGAAACATGTAGCTACCTGCAATCAAATAAAGACTTTTCACTAACGCATTTGTTTCATGAAACATATGGTTGCGTGCAATCAATGTAATCTTGTAACTCAAGGACGTCTTTCATTAATTTTGCTTGTACATCCAATCAAATGACATCGTTTTACTGACGAACGATGTATTGTATTTAAGATACCTGTAGAAATGCATGCAATAAAAAAGAAGCGTTGCTGTCAGACTTGCTTCATGAAACATGAGGGTCGAAACCATTCTTGGTTAAGTGGTGGCAGTTAGTATTTGCGCAAATTGTTGTTCATTCATCCATCCATCAATCCATCCATCCATCGATCCATTCATTCTCGTCCAATTTGTCCTTCATTCATGCACACATTGTATCAGCTGATGGCAATGCGTGTTGTGGTTAGTTTGGATTGAATCCATCCGACACCATGGACATCAGACTGAAGGTATTCATCCTCGGATTTGTTTTTATTCTGTTAGTTTCGGCAATGGTTTCTCCCTTTACAACCTACGAGCGGAAATGAAGGAGGTAGTTTTCCAGTCTGCCAGTGTGTAGACTATATTGCCTGGAAAATACGACACGTGCGACCCTCCCGACCACAAAGCCTTGCCTTACACCAAACCCCTCTCTCCGGATACTGTGTGTCCTTGATAGTTTTGCCGATAAATTGTCTCCAACGATCTCTAGAAGCTATTACCACCAAAGAGGGGAAATGAAATGAATTGTTCGAGTAAAGCATCTGAAGACAGCACAACCGAACGCTTGAGCAATTGCTGTTTAAGAGTGAAATGGTTTCTGAATCTATACGGCTCCAGTCCTTGAGAAAGTTTCTTTCTGGAAGACCTTCGGAAACGTGGCAGGCGTGCCTCTGTGTTGTTTTTCTGCCAGATCTAATACCATCTGCTCTCGAGAATATCAACTCAGGCCGATCGCTGAGACTGGTTGAAGATACCACCGTCTCAATGAAACTTAAATACACACCAAATATAGATTCGGAGACCGACTTTCTTTAGATGAAGGGCTTCAATTTGCTTCGAATCCAGTGTATATATAGCAGGGCTAGGTTGAAAGTTTTGTTGATTTTTCATTATTTAAATCAGTGTCATCATAGTCAAGATGCCAATCATAATATCTGGATGAAGTTGTCTCCCCTTCTGCAAAAATATGTTGTTTTCGTGTTCTTTTTTTCTTAATTAATGTGTAGCGCCAAAATAACGTTGAGTCAATAGACACGTTCTAGTTAATGACCAAGGGCGGATTAAACAAGTAACAAAAAATAACATATGCTACGGGCCCCGCATTTCCCAGGGCCCCGCGTGAAACGCCAATAGACATTTTCAGTATCATTAACAAATTTGTTCATGCAAAATCCAGAAAGAAAAAATAATTTGTAGTTTTGTTACTTTTGACGTTTGAAATTGATTGTTTAAAGTAATACTTTTACTTTTACTGAAATGTCAGACATATTCACCGTATTATCTGACTGTAGCTTATAGTAAGTGAAAATATTACTCTCTTAAAAAACATATTTTGTGATTCTTTTGTACTAGGGTCCCTTTAATAGATAGATTAATAGCAATAGCCTAATCCGGTATTATTAATGACCATGCGTTTGTCTCATGAGAGGGATCGAATTCAACTCCAAATCGATAGTTGAATGGTCGGAACATTGAATGCAGTCGAAGTCGCATAGTGAGAATGCACCTTTAAGAGAGAACTTTGCTTCCCCTCACTCCCACTATGAAACAAACCCACTGATACAAATATGTTGATGGTATGCAATGACAAATTAAAGATTTATGGGTCAACATCGAGAATATTTTGAGAAAGTACAAACACAAATGTATAATATGGATAGTTTATTGGTGTCGTTGTTTAGTGACAATGTATACTATGTGGGCGTGAAACAGTTGACATTTACAACACAGCACTCCACAATGTCAACAGTTTGGACGGACTGTCAGTCTTGCATAGATTCAAGGATTCAAAGATGATCAAGGATTCAAAGATGACCAAGGTTTAAGAATAATCAAGGATTCAAAGATTATCAATGATTCAAGGATGATCAAGGATTCAAATATGATCAAGGATTCAAAGATGACCAAGGTTCAACAATGATCAAGGATTCAAAGATGATCAAGGATTCAAAGATGGCAAAGGATTATGAATGATTATGGAATCAAAGATTATCAAGGAGTCAAATATGATCAAGGATTCAAGGATGATCAAGTATTAATAATGATCAAGGATTCCATGCTAATCAAGTATTCAAGGGTGATCAATGATTCAAAGATGATGACGTGTGAACTAGACTAAGAGATATGTTTACATTGTACACACTGTAGTTAAATAAATACTCTGTTACTGCATGGTCTCAGCACCGAGTTGAAATTCATAGTGTGCATTCATAGTGTGCTTGCGCATGCGCAGGACATGAGCAGCCAGATTTCTGGTCACACAAAGTAAAACGCCGTGAAAGGTGTGGAATAATTCAACAATCTCACGTGTGTCAACGAAATGTTGTTCATACATTGGAATACAAGACATTTGCAATAAAAGCGCGTGTAATTGAATTATTAACACGATCAACCCACATGGCGCATGTCTTTTGGTTTCATCAATGAAGGTTTTAATGTTTCGCCGTGAGATGGAGGGGTGGATCAGGTTTTGTGTAAAGGGGGGGGGGGCACAACACAGGTCATGGGGGATATCGTGTTTTATCCCCTTGTTCCCCCGAAATTGTTTTAAATATTAACAGGCAAAATGATGTAATTTCAGCCTAGTTCATGAGTTGTCATTATAGTTTTGGGGTTAATTTAATGTTAACAAAGCAAATACAATTAAAGGGGCAATCTAAAGGGGGGACGTATAGAGCCCCCAGCCACCCCTGGGTCCGGGCCTGAGACGATAATAATGGTTACGTACGCACCTGTGGTTGTGTTACGACTCAGAGTAACAAGGATCGCCGAAGAGGTTACCAAGAGACGATCAACAGATAGAAAAAAGTCAGGACAGGTGCCACTCTACCTTGCACCTAGACAAGGTCAACTACCCCCCCCCCCCCAACCCCCCACCACCACAACCACCCATCCCCCTCTATAAATTGAACACCCAGAATAGAGTATAGAATATATTGTATACATAGCGGATCTACCTGAGTCATAACGGATAAAGGCCTGGACATTTCTTGAAAACATCTTGTCGTTACACAGATGGATCTATGGACCTCGAACGTCAGTATTGCGCCCCCTCTGAGATCTGCGCCCCCTCTGAGATCTGCACCCTGGGTGTCCCCCACAACGTAGCACCGGCCCTGAAAGTGACAGCTTTTTTCGGGTCTTTTTCGTCTTATCAAATCTGAGTTTCTGGACAATTTAAAAAAACCGGGGTCATGGTCCGATGCAAACTGTGGGCAAACGATGACAAATCCTGCTGTGCGTGGTATAGTTTCTTTTGCCCCTGAGTATACTTGATTTCACATTCAAAATACGTACACCATTAGCAACCGATTATTACGCAGTTAGTTACAAATCATAAACACTTCAAATAGGCAATTTGACTTTGATTCTCATCAGCGGCCTCACATTGTACATAATATACAGTAATTCTAAAAGAGAGGATCGCATGAGAGACATTCAGAATAGTAACTAATTGGCTTTGTTTTAAAGATATTACTTTAATTTATCGGGGGCCTGAATCACTAACTTCTTCACAAAATGAGCGCTTATTCCAAGCAGTGCTTTGTTAGGCCACTTAAAGAAAATGGTTTGTTTCTCATCACGTTTTTTTTTTCATTTCCTGGTGAGGGAGGGCGGATTATTTTTATATTGTATACTGACGTCCAAAAGAAAGTATACCAAGATTTTGAGATACTACTGAATAAATTCACAAATGCGTTGGATATACAAGAGATGTCCCTTCAAGACTTGAAAGGTTTATCAATGAGATGATGTCAGTCAAATTATACTCACCGAAATCCAAGGATCCTTTTGATCAATTATGGCAAAAAGACGAAAGGAAAAATAATTGAAATAATTTGGTATACTTTCTTTTGGACGTCAGTATAGCAGTCATCATTACCGCCTTTGCCAAATGATTATGCTACCAATGCCCCGAGCCCCTGCCGGGAAATCCTGGTATTGTGCCCCTGAAACTTATCTGTTCCAACCGAGCGACCAAACTGAAGTAGGAGTGGCCTTTGTACCTTGACTTTCATGATCCTTCTGTTCCATAATATCCAAGTGAATATGGTTTCTGTGTTGCGTTCCATAATATCCAAAAGTTTGCGACTTTTTGTATGTTTTCCCATAATATCCAACTCAAGCAAATGTACATGATCATGACTTCTTCATTTCGTTTCATAATATCCAAATCGAACAAATGTACATGTACATGACTTCTGCGTTTCGTTCCAGAATATCCAAGGGAATTTGGTTTTGGTTTCTGTGTTGCGTTCCATAATATCCAAATGTTTGCGACTTTTGTATTTCGTTCCATAATATCCAAATCGAATAAATGTTCATGACTTCTGCATTTCGTTCCATATCCAAATCGAACAAATACATATGACGTCTCAACTTCGTTCCAAAGTACCAAACTGCATGTAAATCCAGTCTTTTGTTAAATTTCGTTCTGTGATATCCAATTGTATATGGCTTCTGAATTACAGGGATCTTGCTAGAAGGTTACTCTATAAATCTCCATTTTGTTTAGCACATATCACAACGTCTTTTGAATTGCTCGATCCCTGTGAGACATCCACTGTGAACACATGTCACTGACTTCGGATTTAGTGATCCATAAATCCCCCCGCACGTGCGTTACATGCCTCGCAAGCTCATCGGGCAATTTCGCACGTGCGAAGGGATTCCAAGACCATGAAACCCTCAGTGTCGGTCAGTAACTGATATTTACCTAGTACTGACAATTCTGAAATGCGACATAACATGGTAGTATATAGTACCATCCTGTTCTGCTGATAGCAAGCTTTGTAATTGATTGTGTGGTCAATTAAATGCGATCTATTTTCATCACAAAAGTTTACATCATGCTTAAACCTGCATTAAAAAGTGAAAGAAAAACGAGTTTATGTCAGAACAATTCAGTTTGGTCATACTGATGAATTGCAATGAGATCATTCTTACTCGGGACCAGTTAAAGTGAATGCTTGGACCATAATGAAATGTCAGTAACGTGTATGGTATCCCCGTGCATTAACATGTTGACTATAGCGACCCATGCTGTCACTCCTCTTTCAAGGCCACCTTAAGTTCGTCCAGCACCTGTGGTTGGACAACTCGTGCCGCAATTGCACGCCCCAAGATGTCCCACACATGCTCAATTTGATTGAGGTTTGGTGAGCGGACAGGCCATTCTGTTCTTTCAATTGTCTCTTGCTTCAGGTCATCTGAAACTACCCTGACACGGTGTTGACGACCATTATCATCCATAAGAACAAACTGTGGGCCAATGGCACCTGCAAATGGTCTGACAATGGGATCAAGGATCTAGTCCGTGTACCTAATGACATGCAGGGGTGTTTTTCTGTGTATGGATATGCCGCTCCAGACCATAACTGATCCCCTACCATATCTGTCATGTTGGCCTGTGGAATCCTTCTCCAACACGTCTTCATGTCCTAGCTCTTCGGTCTGTAATCCAAGCAGAAACTAGACTCGTCAGTTAAGAGCGCTGGACGCCAGTCATTCAGGGTCCATGACACATGTTGGTTTGCCAACTCCAAACGCTCTGTAGCATGACATCGGGTCAAATGCACGCTCAAAACTGGTCTACAAGACATCAATGGAGCCTCATGAAGACGTCGATGCGGTGGTTGGGCAGAAACACGTACACTAAAAGCGTTCTGCTATTCATTTTGCAGCTGTGTTGCAGTTTGCATTGGACGATGTCTTGCCTGAAGAACCAACCATCGATCAGCAGCAGCTACAGTTGCCCTTTCCCGATCTCCTCCATGTGTCGGGCTCACTTCCTGTGTTCAGGTAACGGCGCCACGTACAGGACACCGCACTCTGTGACAAATTTCAAGTTCTTGTAACCTGTTCTTGCGGTGGCACCTTCCTCCATCATTTCTACCCCTTTGCCATGTTTTTATTACTCAAACGTCGTCTTTGGGGTTGCCGTTTCATAACGTTTCACATTTAACCACAAAGAAACCGAAACGTTTAGAAATGCAGGCCATGAACTGTGGTTGCTTTCAACGCCAACTGATACTTTTTTCAATATGCACGATGTACACGTGCACATTGTTATTTCTGATGAACGTGACAACCGTAGGCATTTCATTAAACATAAATTAATTGTGCAAACCAATTTGATTGGCATAAATGTAATCATTCTCTGCCAATTTGTAAGATACCCAGTATCCCAATGAAATGTTGAGTACTATATATGTACTATATCGTAAAATGGTTAAAATGCGCCTACACTCCCATTATATTGTATTTTTTAGTATCAATTGCCTGTGCAATAATCAACTACACTCGTCTCTCTATCTCGCTGTCTCTCTTTCTCACGGCGCGGGTAAGCGGGTTGGCCCAGCAACATGCCAGCCTTGGCGGCTGAGGTTCGAGTCCCGCCCGGGCATCTCTCTTTCAGCCCGGAGAGACAGGAGCCCCGACACCGACGTGATGTTGGTCAGACCGTGGTGATGTGGTTGAAAGATTGATGTAAACCACCTAAAACCCAAAATCATCCACTTTCTCTTTTCATTTTTGCTTTCAGTGCAACCATTCGGTGTCATTTTTGATGAAAAGAAAAGGCAAATCTTGGTTGGAGAGAGGAAGGGAATCGTATCGTTTGACTTGAAACTGAAAAGAAAACGTAGAATTATTAAAAGAAAGTTTGTTGACAGTCCGGATGTGGTGACTTTGGATCAGGAGAACAGGTGTGACGGCTTCTCTACACAGTAACAACACTGGGGGGGGGGGGGGGAGAGAACACCGGGTTGACCACCAAATTAACTCTCTTAAATGTTGGTAAATTTGTTTTGGTACCATGTTTTCCCAAATCAGTCAGCTCCGTAAGGGTATCCACGAGGCAGGTCGGGGGGATACCACGCATTACCGCCCCACGTGACATCAAGCCAAGCGACTTCACTGTCTACACACATTTCTTGATTAAATCTCACTTTTGGTTAGATTTCATCAATGTTTGCGCGTCGGCCCAGCAATCTGCCAGCCTTGGCGGTTATGGTTCGAGTCCCACCCAGGCGCCTCTCTTTCAGCCCGAAGGGACAGGACACCGACGTGATGTCCATGGTGATGTAGCTGAAAGATTGCCGAAAACCACGTAAAACCCCAAATCACTCACTGACATTTTTGGGGTCCAGTTCATGCAGTCTGAGCGTTACATTTGATTTGGCCTGGTGTCCTGCGATCCTGCAGTTAAATCTTCATGATAGATGCACCTAATCATGCTTTCCATAAACACAACTGCTCATACAAGATGATACCTGTTTTAACAGTTACACGTCGTGAAATCAAATAACCACGACATTATGTTTCGTCGATATTGACATTTTTACATTTTTAGATACATTGCTAAAGCTGATGGTCTGGCCAACCGGAACTCCAAGAATTACCTCCCTTACGTTCCAGTAATCTTTTGGACATAAATGTTGTTTGAAATGTTGTTTGATCTGCAAACCTGACGAACTATATACATACGAGAACTACATGATTGCACGTTTATGATATAATATCAGTTAAAACAAACATTTTCACAAACGGTTGATTATTCATATAACCGAAGGTCAGTTGCACCTGTCTGAACATATTTTGCAATAATATTTCTTCAAACATGATATTCGTATCGTTGTCATTGCGACATACTTGTTATTCGTTGAACGTAGTCCACAATGACAGTCATCGATTCATGTCTGAGATGTTTATGAAGCAATGGCATATAACTCTCCGTGCTCAGATCGCGGTCAGGCATAACGCCATACACCGAAAATCAATCTTTTAAGAATGCATTTTCATAGATTCCCAGCCATTAGGAAGTGAATGGATACGGCGTTCTTTCAATCTTAACATACGAGAGTTTCCCTTCGTCAAGCCGAGGAAGCATCTCATGCGGTAATGGGAGCAAGACAGACCTGAGACTAGCGCTAAGCGATTGCAACAAGAAACTGGTTTGGAGACTATTTTAAGGAAAGACGCCATGAGAAAGTTTCTCCAATGACGGTGCACCAGATACGTGCGAGTCCTCTGCCCGGTCACGGATAGAGACGAAGTTGTTACGAATTAGCGTTCTTCATGTGTACATCATTTGCCGCGAGACTACTTCTGACGTCGGAAGAAACTGAGTGTCTGCGAATTGGAGGGAATTCCAGACAGCCGTTTCCGATGAACTTTTTGCGGGTTTATAGAAAAAAGGCATTATTATCTAAATTTTAGGGTTCGCTTATTGACTGTCAAATGCAAATTCATGTCTATCATTGTTAACTATCCTCTATGGGATAGAATTTGTAACTTAGGCCTATACATTTGAAACCATGACATAAATAATGTCAAGCATCTTTAAGGGTGCGCCTTAATCTCACTGCTAATGCTGTATTCTGATGTATTATTCTTCCAGTCAGAGTCTCGTTTAATGTTGCTGGAGTTCCAGGAGAAACAATGATAAATATAATATGATGGAATTTCTACAACAGTCAAACATTAGTCTGTACTATACTGATGTCCAAAACAAAGTATACCAAATGATTTCAATTATAATCCCTTGCGTCTTTATGCCATAGTTGATCAAAAGGATGCTTGGATTTCGGTGAGTGTAATTTGATTGACATCATCTCATTGATA
>JAUELE010053470.1:0-15743 GCA_031471655.1 Diodora aspera
TGAAGACAAACATAACAGAATGCGAGACATATACATATACTGCACTCAAAGCTCTAGGTTACAATAACAACGGGGGGGGGGGGGGGTATGATGACCGCCGTTGTGTCGAAGAAGGTGCGACTTGGCCCCACAAACTTCAGCGGAGACACTGGTATCCACTTCTACGTTCACACCTACATTGAAATGATGTGTGTTTTTAAGGAGACCTTTGTACGTTGTCCTATATTATGTAGCGACAGCGACTACGGGTCTGTGTACATTACATGCGTTAGTGTATAGGCGAGTTTAATCACTAGGACCAGTCATCACAAAGCGCGCCGTCTTGTGACTTGCGCCTTATTAAAATCCGGACACGATTCGTCTGAACCAAGGCTTGCAATCTGACCCGGTGTCGGCCTGGTGAATGCATTCTCATGTCAACCTGTGTTTCAAGGTGCTTAGTAATTCGACAAACTTGTATTGGTCTATTGTTCACTCCACACATTTATTAGTCTTTGTGTGAGCGCCTCACCACTGCCTTTATAGGAGGACACTAGCGGAAAATGTAACAAGTGCGCATATATCCTCGAAGCAGACTGAAATGTGATAAGAGAGCGGCCCAGCGACACGCTAATCTTGTACTTCAAAGAAGATTTTTTCTTGGACATAAATTGCATCGATTCTCGTCCATACCGTTTATTTGTGAGTCATTGAAATTAAACCCCGACTGATTTATGTCAATATGTCCCACGAAAACCGAGCTCACGCGGATTGGAGGGTATTACTGCGCGGAGGTTTTATGACAATACTGAAAAACAATAAGCCAGGGGTTAGAGAAGCCGTTTGCAGCTAGCTATAATCCAATCTGTCGGTGTCGGCTGGAAAACTAAGCAGTAAATGTGGGAGGGGCGAACGAAACAATTAGATGAGGGTACGCCGAAATGCTGACACTTGCAGAAATTATGCTGTTTTATCAAACTTCTTACTGGACTTACGCCGACTGAGTTATTTGATCGACTATAACACCAAGGAAAGAAGAAGACTTGATGTTAGTCTGTAAAGTACACTTTCAAAGCGTGAAATGTAGAAGGAAGTATTTGTAGGTTAACCTGGCCGAGCTCCTTGAAGTTTATCAAATTGTCCAGACTCGATTGTCCAGCTGTCACACTTTCTGCTAAGCTTGAATGTGTTTCTGAGTCACCGTTGTCGCAAAGAACTTGTATAAGAGCTTAATCGAAGACCTTGGTCAAGATCGTAAGACAGTTCTTAACTATATGTAAAAATATAAATTGTTATTCCTTGGACGTTGTTGCCATTATCCACTCATCGTCGGCAAGGCTGTGATTCACGTTGTTCTCCCGTGGGTCATAACGAGCCGATTCGCACTGGGAGGTGTGTCTACACCGCGTATGTTGATTGGTCTCACCGCAAACGTGCGGTTCGACAATCAACCAACGGAAATTAAGGACTATCTCAGCAACAATGCCGAATTCAATTACAGATTCGTCGCCGATATAGCCTCCTTTCAGGAGGCAAAAGGCGACGTAAAATAAGCTGACTTTTAAATTCAATTACAGCGATTTTATTGGCTATCGATAGGTCAAAAAATAATTATTATAATATGGCCACTTATATCGCGCCAAACTCCACACCACGAAGGGGCATGCTCAAAGCGCTCCACATTATTACCCTGGTCATTCGAACCATGTACAATCCAAGAGCATTTCTCAACTTCCCAGAAAGTATACAACCCAAGCTGCCTGTTAGGCGCTAGAAGGTTAACTGTCACAACTACCATCACTTTCCGACCAGGTACCCAATTTCAGCTAGGTGGACTGAGGCAATTTACGATTAAAGCCACTTGCCTCAGATGACACCACTGACATTGCCAGCGTCTCAGTGCGAAGCAGGGGAACATCTCTTGAAGACCTGGAAGCTTTCAACACCAGCCGATCACCCATCCAACTACTCCTCGGGCTCGATGGTGCTTATTTACTTGGCAAACTAGGGACCTCCGTGCATTACACGAGACCAACTCAAAATGGACATGAATATTAATGAGTTCGTTATCACCCACGAGAGGCTAACCAGAAGCAGGACCGACCGCGAAACCTGAGGCAGACCTGAGCAGAGAGGACTATCGTAGAGTAAGATGACCACTGACCAGGGTCGTGACAAGAGTCTTATAGCTGAATCAGAGTTGACCAGTTTTAGTACAGGATTGTAAATCGGGACACTTGTGGTTGTAAAATATATCCATTCCCTTGTAATTGTAATTTCAGCAATCTTTCATATATAGAAACACTGGTATTCTGTAATAATGATAGCATGGTGCGAGATAGCTGAGGATAGTGCGATAATGTTAGTGTCTTATAGCTGTATGAAAAGGTAGAGATAATATATTACTCCTCTAGAACAACATTTTCTTTCCTTGCTGTGTCCGTGTTGTTGGTTCAGCTAGGGGTTACGGATGGAGTACAAATCTAACCTAACGGAAATATTGCTGTTGAATTTAAATAATTTATACAACAATGCATCATCTCAAGTTATAAGTTATCTTAAGTTATAAAACAATGCGTCATCTCAAGTTGTAAAACAACGCGTCATCTCAGGTTATACACCAATGCGCCATCTCAAGTTATAAAACAATGCGTCATCTCAGGTTATAAATCAATGCGTCATCTCAGGTTATACACCAATGCGCCATCTCAAGTTATAAAACAATGCGTCATCTCAGGTTATAAAACAATGCGTCATCTCAGGTTATACACCAATGCACCTTCTCAAGTTATAAAACAATGCGTCATCTCAGGTTATAAAACAATGCGCCTTCTCAAGTTACAAAACAATGCGTCATCTCAAGTTATAAAACAATGCGTCATCTCAGGTTATACACCAATGCGCCATCTCAAGTTATAAAACAATGCGTCATCTCAGGTTATAAAGCGATACGTCATCTCAGATTATAAAATAACACGTCATCTCAGGTTATAAAACAATGCGTAATATCAGGTTATCAAACAGATGGAGGACATGTTTTGCTTATCTTTTCAAATGCACAATCATGAGAACGCTAACATTAGCAAAGAAACCCTAGGATGGATTAACTGCGCGCGCTTCTAATTTCTTTAGCATAGCTAGTCACATTATAAGGATTGTTGTTTGTGTTTTATCTTCTGAATTGCATCGTTCCCTGGACTTATAACAGCTAACAGATTTAAATAAAAGCAGTAATATTCTTTAAAACAGAAACACAACGGGCAACCGACTAGCAAGTATACTGGATTCAGAGTCTCTTCGTTGTCATAGTATAAGCCCTGTTCCTTATAACACTGCATTTAGTTTGCCCGATTTCACCTCATCGAATCACCCAACTCCTCATGCCGGCTATTCTATTGAACAACTTATTCCACGATAGTCAAGCAAAGGCCAGGATAGGTACTATAGATCAAGGAATAATAACGGCCGCTGCTTTCACATCTGTGTAAGTGACTAAAGTTTTAACAGATTTAGCGTCTTGACAAAACTCATCCTGTACAAATGGGTCGCAATCATTTAAGACCTCCGCAAAGACGGCTCCTTGATTTATTTCAATCCAAACACGGCTGCGTGACAGTAAGAGAACGATCAAGATATGGACACAAATAACAAGCTTTCTCAGAAGCTTACAAAGTTCTCCAAAATATATTATATATGATCGGTATAATATAATCAATGTTTAATATTATTGGCCTTCAATATTAACAATAATTACATTCAAATTAGGCACAATATTTGAAATATAGGTAGGACAGACTGGGTGAAAATGAAGCTATTTTTGCTGCTTGACACCTCGCGGGCTGAGAGAGTGAGGACGGGGGCTGAGCTTGGAACGTTAGATTTGTTCAGACTAAACCAGCACATTTTCTGTCAATATTTAGACTTGGGGTGAACCCTTCGCGCACCTAGGGAGTTGTTAAAGCAACTGGGGACCAACCATTGCTGAACTGTTCACATGGAGTTGACAAGCCCACGTCTCGTCCGGCCAAGAACGAAGTCTCGCACGGTATCGTTGGAGTGGGACAACTAGAAGGGCGTTGATGACGGCGGGCGGCGAAATTAAACGGCGTGATGGTAAATCGTTGTGTGAATCCCTGAGTGTTTAGTGCTGATGTTTCGGTGTTTATCTTGTCATGTCTGCTGCTGACGTCGTTGCAGTTTCTGCGACAATCGCCTAGATCGTTTGAGGACCAACAAGTGGTTTCCATTTTAATATGAGCTCATTTAGGTGAGAATAATGTAAATGGAAATCCATAAAAATTGCTTCCAAATTCAGTAATATAGCTTGCATATTTGTTTCGTGAAGATGTGTGCGTGTGTGTGCCCGCGGGTACGTACGTGTGTGTGTGTGTGTTTGAGTGTGCGCTTGCGATGTGGGGCCATAATTATCTTCTTCATTTACTCATTCTTCTTCGTCGTCTTCTTCTTCCTTTCATCGTCATTGTCTTCATCATCATCATCGTATTTTTTCTTTTTCCTCTTATTATTATTATCATCATCATCATCATAATCATCATCATCATCGCCATCATCATCGCCATCATCATCATCATCATCATCATCACCATCATATCATCATCATCATTATTATCATTATTATTATTATTATTGCCTGCCATCTCTGACATTTTTATAATGATGACCCTAGCAATGAAAAAGCAATACAGGATCTTGCAAAGAACACACATCGTCAGTGGTAAATAGCGAATTCGCATTGCATTCTGGTCGTTCCACGGCGAAAATTTGGTCTACATTAGTTCCAGCTGCCGAGAGACCATCATCCTAAACAGAAGCAGAAGGAAACGTGTTTTCTCGTAAAACCTCGACTTTATTCTCGCCAACACCCATGCCACGTGCGAGATCTCGGGCCATCCCCAGTAGGCGGAAACGGTACAGAGCGGGTTCGCACCTGGAGCGAGTTCTAGACGCGAACAAACCCCAAATTCATTCCACAATGCCCGAGTGAATTCCTCATATTGCCTTCAAATGAGACCCATTCCCTCAGAGCCCGTTTTGGGACCATCTTGAGGCCACAAGTAGCCGAGTGGGGAATATTAAACAGGGTGAAGGAATTTGACAGTGCGCATAGTTTGGGCGAGAAATCCTCGCCGTGGCCGCTTGAGAAAGCCTTCAAAGTGAGTGAATCCGTTGTTGTACGTCCGCCTAGGCTGTCAGTCTTCAAAGGTGTCAAATGGAAGCTGACTGAAAAACAAGACTTACAACACAACATGTTTAATAATTATTTTATTTTATTTCTAAAAGTATAGATGATGACGAATTTGAAAGAAAATTACTTTTTTTGTATTTATGTGTGTGAGTGTGTATGACGAGTGGACAATTTATAATGAATTGGTGGATAAACAGAGTCATTGTCATTGTCGATGTAATTTGGTTGTACCAAACTGTAGAAAACGTCGTTATTTGTGTTCACTTTAAACAAGGTCCAAAAGGTTATGGGTGGACACACAGGTAAGTTCTCTCTCTATCTGGGGGAATGAGGGTGGTAAGTCGCAAACAACGCTTATCCACGTTTGACAGGGGGTTCGTATCCTGTCTTGTGGAATAATCCAATAAAACTGTCTCCTAAACCCTTAGTAGCTGATTTTATTGGTCTTGCAGGATGAACTCCACCATGAAAATACCTGTCGTCAAGTATTGCGTATTCTTCAAAAACTCAAATCCTGCACGACCTGAGAAAGTCGCCTCCGAACTTAATCCGAGTTTCTGACGTAAATTACGACCCAACGATACTTTTTGAACGCGTCGGTTCTGTACTGTACGTCAGTGCCTTAGCCTTAGCTCCCCAGTCGGGGAAAATATAGCAATTCGTCGGGGAAAATGTCGGAGAAAATGTGTGTATTTTATTGTGTTATTTGAAAGTTCGTGTATTTATTGGGGATTTCAGATCCCTTGTAGGGGACCTCAGCTCCCACGTCAGGGAATTCTTGGCGCCACCCCTGCATCAGAGATGAAATGTTTATGAAAATCAATATTGCCGAGTCCACATTGATATCGGTGGTGGGTAGTGACCAAGATTTTCCCTATTACGGATAACAGAGACATCGATGCCGCTACGTCTGATACACATCGCTTCAGGGAGAATGTTTAACAGCTTTAATTGTTCTGACAGTCCCTAAACATTTTGCGAAGACGGTTTTAATGTCAGCCAGGTGGTACCATCATCTCGTCCTATGCCAATCAAGCACTAGTTCCACGAAACAAGAGGTCAATGTTTTACGTGATAACAACAAACGCACGTTGCAGCTCTAACGCGACGTGAAGAGAGAGATATATCCACAACTTACCGAATACACACGCATTTCAACTCTGACGCAAACTACCGGACCGATTTGTTCAGAAAGTATTATCGGGTCACAATGTACGTCATAAACTCGGACTACTCTGAACTGTTTATGTCTTTAAATGGTCAAGGAAAACATGAAAGCGACACCTGTGTGTCATCAATATGCTTGTCGTAACAATATGCAATTTAATATTCAGCTTATATTCCATTTCAGAATTGTCAGGTTTTTCCATCTCCAACCAGTCATTTGTTACAAACAAGCCAGTCATAACAACAGACTATAGACGTTATATTTCTGCATAGCCTAGGCAACTGTTACTTCCAAAAGCGTGATATTTGACAGAAAATGTAATTAATGTTTGATGTCATTCTGGATTACAGGTTTTTACCGCTGTAATGGATCGTGAATTGACAGAGAATGCACAGCACTCCTGCACAGCGTCTCTGGAAAATGTCAACCAACAGAACCTTCGCGCATCGTGCGTGGTCAGATGATATCATAAATTACATTACCTCTTTTCGAACAGAATTCTCCTGACGTATATTAACTGATTTCTTCAGCTCGTCGAAATAAACCCATGTGTGAATCTGATCGCTAAATTACATTCATTTGGGTTAAAATAGTTCTAAAACTCGGTTGAGATACATATCTTTGCTTAAATAGAAAATGGTCAAGAGGATTAGAATTCTGAACCGGCAGTGACGTCATGTACGTTCAATCAGACATTTTGATGGAATGTGTTCACAGGTCCGTGTGGTCAAAAAGCTTGTTAGTTTTTCTTTCACTTGCTGTAAATAGTATCCTTCTGTTAAGTATAGGTTGTCAGAAACCTCTTACTGTCTTTGTAATACACGAAAGTCCATCATTGGTTGTCTGTAATCTCTACAGACGTATATGACACGTGGATTGTTAGGTCTGTAACGTACATACGCCTATGACACGTGGTCTGTTTGTCTGTAACGTTCAGACGTCTATAATACGTTGTCTGTTATGTATGTAACGTACAAACGTCTATGACACATGGTATTTCATGTCTGTAACGTACAGACGTCTATGACACATGGTATGTTATGTCTGTAAAGTACAGACGTCTATTACACGTGATCTGTTATGTCTGTAACGTACAGACGTGTATGACACGTGGTCTGTTATGTTTGTAACGTACAGACGTTTGTGACTCGGGGTCTGTTATGTCTGTAACGTACAGATGTCTGTGACACGGGGTCTTTTATGTCTGTAACGTAGAGACGTCTATAACACGTGATCTGTTATGTTTGTAACTACAGACGTCTGTGACACGGGGTCTGTTATGTCTGTAACGTAGAGACGTCTATGCCCGTGATCTGTTATGCAGTGTAACGTACAGACGTATATTACATGCGGTATGTGATGTCTGTAACGTACATCCGTCTATGACACGTGACCTATTATGTCTGCAACGTACAGACGTCTATGACACGTGGTCGGTTATGTCTGTAACGTTCAGACGTCTGTTACACGTGGTCTGTTTTGTCTGTAACGTACAAACGTCTATGACACGATGTCTGTTATGTCTGTTACGTACAGATGTCTATGATACGTTTTCTGTTATGTGTGTAACGTAGAAACGTCTATGATACGTGGTCTGTTTTGCCTGTAACGTACCAACCTCCTATGACACGTGGTATCATATGTCTGTAACGTACAGACGTCTATGATACGTGGTATGTTATGTCTGAACGGTACAGATGTCTGTGACACGGGGTCTGTTATGTCTGTAACGTAGATACGTCTATAACACGTGATCTGTTATTTCTGTAACTTACAAACGTCTATGACACGTGGTACGTTATGTCTGTAACGTAGAGACGTCCATGACACGTGGTATGTTATGTCTGTAACGTAGAGACGTCCATGACACGTGGTATGTTATGTCTGTAACGTACATACGTATGTGACACGCGACCTGTTATGTCTTTAACGTACAGACGTGTATGACACGCGGTATGTTATGTCTGTAACGTACAAACATCTATGACACGTGGTCTGTCATTTCTAACGTACAGACGTGTATGACACGTGGCCTGTTATGTCTGTAACGTACAGACGTCTATGTCACGTGGTCTGTTATGTCTGTAACGTACAGACGTCTATGTCACGTGGTATGTTATGTCTGTAACGTACAGACGTCTATGACAGGCGGTCTGTTATGTCTGTAACGTACAGACGTCTATTACACGCGACCTGTTATGTCTGTAACGTAAAGACGTCTATGACAGGCGGTCTGTTATGTCTGTAACGTACAAACGTCTATGACTCGGGGTCTGTTAGGTCTGTAACGTACAGACGTCTATGACACGTGATCTATTATGTCTGTAACGTACAGACGTCCATGACACGTGGTCTGTTATGTCTCTACTGCAATATACAGACTTCTGTAACACGTGGTCTGTTATGTCTGTACTTGCAACATCCAGACTTCAACAATACTTGGTCTGTTATATCGGCACCTTCACTGTAACGTGCAGACTGCAGGTTAGTCTCTGAAATATATAATTCAGTGTTTATCGTATGTTCTTTCAAGAGACTGGCCTCTACAGTCAATAATAATCCTCTAGCCTAGACTTGCTTTGCGTGAACTAGATTTAGTGCTCTATAAACATTCCACAGTCAGGAACAGGACTATTGTGCCATGCAGGCGTCTCTGGCACGTGATCTGCATGCTGTACTTCCACATTTCAGATCGTCATAACTCTACGCTATCCATTAATTGTGTTTACAAACATTAAATTAGTTATGTCATTAGCAGCGGACAATATACAGGTATGTTGTTTTACCTTGAGTTTCTAATTTGAATCGGTCAAAAAACAGCTTTGGTCATCACACTGCTCAACCAACCAGCGAAAAAAGTCTGAAAATTTAGAAACATTTTGGACTTCATATAAAATCGGCTTATGCAGTGATAATATTGAAACTGTAAAGCAAACCCATTAACATGTGTTTAATGAATTCAACTGCTGTTGACAAAACCTCAAAACTCGCTAAAACCTAAATCACACACTCATACAATGCGGCCTATATTCGTAAAGTCGCGACAGCAACAGGACGGGACCTTCACCGCTTCAACATCTTTACGACGTTCATAAACTACAACGTCTTTCTTCCTTGCTTTTGTTGTGTATTCAAGTTTACACTGAACTTCTGCATGGTTCAACCTACACTCGTAAAACTTCATCCAAGGAAGAAAACATACAGTGTACGTTATATTTCTTTTATGAAGTGTACCAGCCTGTATCCTTGGTGCACCCAACATCATCAAGAGGCAAAGTTTGTAGTTTGTGTTTGGGCCATTGTAGACTTTTATCAAGTCCCTAAGTCACTTTTAATCACTCTCTTGTTACTAGGTGTAAATTGCTATGTGTATCGGTAATGCATATCACCCTATCCATGCTGTGACAGGGCATTCTAGTATAATCACAGTCACAGGGACTTGATGAAAGTCTAGATTTAGGTTTACGCATGTACTTGCGTATTATAATTTAATTTTTAAACCATGTTGGCGATAACAAAAGGGTGTTGGTAAAAATTGAAAACGTGAAATAAAATGTCAAATGTTTCATCAAATCGTGAGGTTGCCCGTTTCAGTTTGAGTCGGACAACTGACATGTGCTTTTGTATTTTATTTGGTTGCCCGAGCTGAACATTGGTTTTTTTACGCCCGGACGACTGGTAGTTTCGAGCACTGCCACAGGTAACTGTTTCGAAGAGTAAAGACCGGGAATAAAAGAATTGTTTTGTTTCAACTTACATGATATTACAGCCAAAAAGCTTTTCCTTCAATATATCTAAAACGAAAAGGTCCCTGCAAATGATGGAATCGATGCTGTAATTCGTCATGGTCTTTGAAGAAAAGAAACGGACGAAACATGAGGAAGAGAAGACAGCTATATATTTTGTCTTTGTTTTGATTGCATCCCATATTTTCTTTGAACATGAAATGTATAAGTCCGAATAGAGGAAAATAAGTCAATCCACGGGACAGAGAGGTTAATATTGATCAACTGAATACATGTACATATTTCAATTTCGTGGTCAATATTTGACCATAGTAACTTGGCAAAGAGCCGATCCACGATGACCAGCCTTGGGGACGTATCAACACTCATAAAAACTGTATCATTGGCAGTCATGATAATCGAGACACGGTCTGATTTGTTAATTACTTTATTGCTTTCCTTTCTAACAAGACAGTAGAAGCGGAATCTTTGATCTGTGTCAGTCGGTGACTTGACACATGTCTACACTGTTTCCTTGAGACTTTGTTTTCTTTACACTTTAATTATGTCAATTTTGGTCAGCAAGAAAAAATGCAATAGCTTCAGTGGCTCCATCTACCATTGTCTGTGATTGCCGTCGGCTGATATTTAATTGACCAGGCATACGTCATAGCCTCATTTATAACTTTTCGTGGAAGTTGATTGTTCCATTTAATTGACATGTGGAAAATTAATTGAGTCTTTGACAGTGGATATCTTGCTCAATAGTTACCGTAATTTCGCAAACTTTTCAACATTCATTATTTTAGATCGAGGACTTTAATTCAAAGTTGACTTGTTTTTGCATTTGGAGTACTCTTTAAATTGTAAACTTTTGGTTTCATTGATTAACCCCTTCCTACCGGGGGCTGAAATGAGCAAGCGAGCGAGGCTAGCCTAAGGGATTAATTTTGACCTTTTCACGCCACAGCATTGACGGAAACTAAGCATCATCCTTGGAAATTTCAAAGAATTTTCATCATTTTTTGGGCCACTTTTTTCATGATTTTGGTCAAGGCGCATGCGCTGACATCTGTGATTGGTACAGGTAGGTAATTCTGATTGGTACTCAAAAGTCCTGATGACCCCATAATTAGTTAGAACTCAAGTCGGACATTATTTCCGTCATGTCACTGCTCGCTCTGATACCAACACAAACTACGCCTTTTTTTGTTTTTGTCGGATCCGATTTTGTTTTGGGGGGCTAAAAACAATACAGAGGTCGCTTCATAATAATTCATCAACTCGCAACATTGACCTACATTAGGAAATCAACATAGTTTTGAGCCTCTCACGCCGCTATTCTCATGGACGATATAGTGCCCAACCGTAGGCAGGCTCCAGAATCTCATGGGCGCGCTATAGCGTCCACCTGGAAGGAAGGGGTTAAACAAGAAGTACTCCATTTCAGATCTAAAATGAATACACTCCTGTTGGTAACTCCTCACCTTTCAACAGCGCAGTGAGAATGGCCAGATCGATGTCCTGAGATCCTTCGCTCATCCTGAACACCGTAATCTGCAACACACAAACTCATGTCAAGCACTGCATGTGAGCGAGTGTGTGATTTGGGGTTTTACGTCAATTTCAGCAATCTTTCAACCACATCACCAGGAACTCACCAACATTACGTCGGTGCCAGGGCTCCTGTCTCTCCAGACTGAAAGAGAGGTGCCCGGATGGGACTCGACTACTACTACTATCCACTGCGCCATCCCACGCCTTCAATGATTCCAGTGAAAGAAAGCATAAACGATGATCACAATGTTTGAGTGAGTGATTTTCGATTCAACATGATTTTCGACAACTTACATGGTGTCACCTGCATCGCATATTGTCAGGGTTCAATCTCACAACTGATAGAGAGGTACCTGGACACGGTTTGAACCCTCAACCACCAAGGCTGGCAGATTACTGGGCCAACACACTAACTGCTGTGCTATTCCATGCTCGAGACTTCTTGAATGTCAGGTTAATTCAGTTTGGAGTTCTGTTACGGTAAAACTTCTAAAATATCGAACTGAAAAAAATTTATTATTTTTTGATGTGTTCGAATTTTTGAAAATTAGTGATCTTTGATAAAGTTAGAAGTCAAAGATTTCGGAAATTTACACCCAAAAGTAAGTGGAAAGTTCACTAATTTAGAAACTGCACAAGGTAACAATCAACATCATTTGAATTTTTAGAAATTCTGTGTTCAGATTTTTAATTTTTTTTTAATTTTTAGAGGTAAACTAAACTGATTATCTCAACAGAAATATAGTACCTTTATAAAATTTTGAAATTGAAAATTTTGGAGATTTTACTGTAAAAAACCCAACTAATATTAAGCAAGAGAGTACCAGTTTGGCAATGTGTTGATCAAAGTGGTATGATCAGGACAAAAGAGACTGTTCAACCTTTTTTTAGTCAGAAACTACCAACTGAATATAACAAAATTAAGTGATGCTGTTTTCCTAAAAGTGATTCACTGAGCCCCAGGTCATATATTCCTCTCAATCTCAAGTTTCCTCAATGCCTCCTAATTTTGAATTGTCATCTGAGAATTATTGAAACAATTAGCATCCCCTGTCTAAAATCCCCCCTCCCCACCCCCTCTAGATTAAAAATTCCTTCCCTAGATAGGAGCCAAGTCCTTCCATCTGAGAATCATTGGTTCGACAAAGAAATACGTGAAAAACGTGATTATTTCCCTTGAACTACAACTGCACAAAAATGAATAATTTCAGGAGTATTGAAGTGTGAAAGTGAAAGTAAACATATAAGCAACAAACTCAAATCAATACACAGTTATTTTACTGTCAATAATAACTAAATGATTCAAGGGGACATATTGAATTCTTCTGGTTTGTCACAACTATTCATGAATTCAGCTCTTAATCAATGCAAACATCAATTTCTTTCAATTTCAAAACCTTACTTTGGAAGTATGTTCCCTGAAGAATTTTTCAAGGCACTGTAACAATTATTTCCCTACCAATTCCTTCTTCTTGACACAGAGCATGAGCTCGATGAAGAGCTTCTCTGCCTGTTCCTGTGTGTACTGAAACGTCTTTTGAATGGTCATAATCAGCTGATCTCTCAGACTCTCCGGCATGGTGCTGAAACAACGTAAATAATCAGGTAAATATTTTTGCATTTTTTTTCTTTTCTTTTTTAAAAATAAGACTTTATTATAAAGTATGCATGTACATGGAAATTTGTTTCAGAAGCCTGGCTTTCTTCCAAGCCAGAAACCCCCCAAGTATCTTATCAATAATAACACTCCCCAGTCAATTTGTAATTAAAACCAAAAAGATAAATAAACTTTATAAAAGTCATTCTGTAAATGTGACAGCAGTTTAGGTTACATACTTCCTGGGGAGATGAGTTGAGTTGAAATGATGTTTTACGTTGCAAGGGAATATTTCAGCCATAACGCAATGTGATGTGCAAGAGGCACATCGAGCGGAAAGACAGTTCATAAAAGGAATCGATAGAACGGAAAGTGAAAGCAAAAGATCCCCATTTTAGTCGCCTTGTACGACAAGCATTGGGTAACTGGGGCCCAATTCTATCTATAAGTGACACCACGTCACTCCCCGGAAACACCACAGGGTTGGAGAGATGAGAAAGGTTTTTGGTTGTCCTGTAGATTCTTCGAATGACTGGAGTAATCACATTGAGTGCTTGGAGCATTCGCTTTGCTGCATGGAGTTCGACAACAATACAAGTATTTACATTATTATCATTGCTATTATTTTTACTAAATACAAGACTTCCCCTGACATACCCGTCTTCGATTGTGTACTTGTGTGTGAACGCCAGAAGATCAGCTGCGCGACCACTCCCATCACACACGACGACCGGAACGGGTGGCGTGTCCGTCACATACTCAAGCACAGAGCGGATCGTGTTAGCTCCCCCCTCCAGGACCACACAGATGACTGGCACTCCACGACCTTTCACTCCACTCGCTGGAATAAATCAACACACTTCAGCACACTCTCAGTACACACGTTTGGTGATGTTCTAAGAACATAGTTCATACACGTACCCAAGGAACCCCAAGGGGTATGGTAAAACTTCTAAAATTTCGAAGGTGCTATTTCTGTCAAGATTATCAAGTTATTTAACCTCTAAAAATTGGAATTTTTGCAAAAATCCGAAAACCGAATTTCTAAAAATTGGAATTTTTTCCGAAAATCTGAAAACCGAGGTTTGAAAAATTGTGATTGTTACCTTCTGCGGTTTCTAAAATTTCAAATTTTTCACTGACGTTTAAGTGGCAATTTCTAAAATTTCAAATTCTAACTTTTTTAAAGATCATTAATTTCCAAAAATTCAAACATGTCCAAAAGTAATTAATTTTTTTTCCTTTTAAATTTTAGAAGTTTTACCGTACACACACAGTTAGACAATCACTGGCATATCAGTAGAAAGTCTAACAACCACCGGCAGGCCCCGACGACCTGCTGGCATCATTGGATCAAATATTGCCACTGGCACAATACATTTTTTTCCACTAGAAAATTTTCAAGAATTCGTGACCCTGCTTCAGTTCACTCGAAAATACAATAAAAGTTAATTTTATTTTACTTGTTTCTTAAAGACCTGAATTGAAATGATGTTTTACGATGCAAGGGTAATATTTCAGCCACAAAACAACTTGTTGTGCATGGTGAACACAGAGGGAAAACATAGTTCATGAAAGAGATTTATATATATAAGGAAGGCCTAGGGTGACAGCAAATGATCCCTATTTTAGTTGCCTTGTATGACAAGCTAATCACTTGCTCATGAAGTGTCAACCAATTTGCACCAAATTTGCGAAAGGAAATTTCAAACAAAAAATACCCTGCAGCCAAATTAATCAAGTGGACTTGTGATGATTTTTTCACATAAGCAATAAGGCTTTCATTGGTTAAGATTTCAAACAAAATAAGAAACCTGCCCAAAAAATTTGAATTTCCAGGCTCATAAAAGATGCTTTTGTATAAGACTTCTAAAAATAATGTTTTCTCCAGCATCTTTAAAAACCTTTAATTTTTTTACTTACTAATGCATATTTTCTGCTGAGCAATGTACTTTTCTAACTTCTTCCTAAAGAGAATTTCGCCTCCATACTTTCCCACAGTTCCATTGTCCACAAGCAGGAAGTAGGAATGGTTGCTGTTGAGGACGGCTGAGTTAGTTCTAGGAGACGACACACAACAGTGGTATGGCACAACAATCTGAAACATTAGTCATCTCAATTACAAACAGTGGGAATGAGTAAGTGATTTGGGGTTTTACATGGTTTTTGGCAATCTTTCAGTCACATCACCACGGTCACACCAACATCATGTCGGTGTCGGGGCTCCTGTCTCTCCAGGCTGAAAGAGAGGTGCCCCGGGATGTAGTCTGTAGTCTCGGTGCTATTACATAAGTGAAAATCAAGGATCCAGCAGCATTTTGGTGGGGGATTCTCCTTCCAGAGCAGAAAATTCAGAAATATCCGACCTCTGACACACGTCGGATACATACATATTCATCAGGCCTATTGAATACTCATTTGTGAGTGAGTGAGTGAGTGAGTAAGTGAGTGAAATGGATTTTTACATTGCAGGGGGCAATATTTCAGCCATAGCGCAATGTGATGTGCAAG
>JAUELE010053690.1:0-14592 GCA_031471655.1 Diodora aspera
AATCCACCCTTTTTTAAAACTTTCTTTCAATCACATTCCATATGAAATTCACACCCCTATCCCACGAGGGGACTCCTTTTTTTAAAAATAACGTTTGTTTTAGTTTAAAAAGTTTGAACTGTTCCTTTCGTAATAAGCTTTACTTTTTAAACTAAAGATAGAAACCAATCTGACTTACGTCGATTTAAACTCAAATCATGTAGGATGGACAGGTCGAACAGACCCTAATAACTTAAACGGCTACGCCAATAAATTCCTAATTCAACATCGAGGTCGTTTACATGCGAGGAAATAAGAACTTTTCTCTTGTATAACGCTGTTATCCCTAAAGTACCTTTAATTAACTTTTAGGATACTCTAAATTTTGCCAGTGTTTAAATAAAATAATTTCCCCAATTAAACTCTTAAGGTTTTAGGGTCTTCTCGTCTTTCAGTTTTATCTTTTCTTTTTCAAAAAAAAATAAAGTTTTTAGGGGCCTTGAAAACATTTATCAAAGTATCACTTTTCATTCCAGACACCAATTAAATGCCAAGCTATTGTGCTACCTTAGCGTAGTCCGGCTGTTTACACTTTGCACTGAGCAAGCAATGTTTAAATCTTTTAAATAATGTTTTTATAAAACAGTCTTTTAAAAATTTATTAATTTAAAAAAATCTTCTAATTTTAAGTCAGTAAAGTATTTATCTAATTTCTTTATAAAACTCTTCTAATTACTAATTTTTTCAGTGTGTCCTCAAACAGTTTTTTAAAATAAACTATAAACTTAACTAATCTCTAATTAACGGTAAAATTTAATTTTATTTTTTTTTATCATAATTATATTATTACAACCTTTTTAAACAAGCTTGACCCTGTCTATTTATATCAACGGCATAACCAAAAACTATCTTATATAATATCTATTTATACTTAAACTTAAAAATCTTTATAAAACAAGATTCTCTATTTAAATGACAAAAATAGTTCGGGAACTTGCTAACTTAAGTAATTAAAAAACCATGATGCAAAAGGTAAACTTTTTCTTTTTATTTTTTATTCTGTAATCAGTAAGAGACCTTACAGGTGGAAACTGTGTGTACTTTTTATACTACCTGATTTATATTTTAAAAGCTGCTTCTGCAACTTTTACTTTGCTACGACTTATCTCAAATTGAGAGTGACGGACAATATGAACCTTAAACATAATTACTTCACAACTTTATTATTACTATTAAATATTCAATAATGTAACCATTACACTCTGACTCTATTTTAATAATTATATTTCAGAACAAACTTAAATTTTTACGTAAAATTTGACTTTTAAATTTTAACTTGTGTTATTATTTAACTCAACCACACATAATATTTTTTTAAGTAAATAAAAAAGGGGGGTATCTCGTTTTCCAAAATCCTCTAATTAAATATTTAAACAGCCATTTGTTTTAAGTTTCAGTCTATTACTACCTCTAATATGACCCCCGCTTACAAGACTTCCATCTCTTTTGAGTGTTCAGGGGGTGGACTTTAGAAAAAATAAAATTTATTAATCTGACCTTTTATATTTTATTTTATTACTAAACGAGCTTTTTAAATTCCAAGTTTAACCGCAGCTGCTGGCACCCGTGTTTGCTAATTTGGCTTTACTACTTTATTTTCCATAGACAAAATTTAGGTATTATTTTTTATTTAAGTGAGACAAATATATACTTAATAAAAACTTTTTAACTAACAATAAATTTTAACTTTGAGTTTAAGCTTGATTTACACTGTATGTCTCAACAAAATATAGCATTATAAGGGTCGAAAAAACGTAAGCTTGGATATAAGCTACTGCCAACTCCAACACTATTATAAGAGTAACAACTCCCAACAATACAATAACCACTAACAAAGGAGCCGCGGAGGCCGGGCCTCTAAGTAAGGACAACAAAACATGTCCAGCAACTATATTAGTTGTCAGCCGTAAAGAGAGGGTTATGGGTCGAATTCTAAATCTCACCAACTCCACTACAACTAAAAATGGGGCCAGAAATAGGGGAGCCCTTAGGGGGGTTAAATGACCTAACCAACTATTAAATGAGTATCCCCAAGCTAGTAGCACTCTACCTGTTCATAGTGGTAGCGCAATAGCCATGTTAAACCTTAAGTGCCTCCTAGCTGTAAACACAAAAGGCAGCAACCCCAATATATTGTTTAAAAGAATAAAAATAATAATACAAGAAAACACTATGTTTACCCCAGGGTAATATAAACTCTTAAAGGAGTTTACAGAAAGCTCGTAAGTTATTATTATTTGCTGCTTCACTAAAATAAACCCCCCCCTTTGTCCAGATCACATTTTTCTAGGGAGTAAAAAAACGCATAAAACTCTTAACCAGTTTAAACTTAAAAAATTTGTATAGGTTAAAGGAGAAAACAAATCAAACATGCCATAAGATGTAATTTTATATATTTATAGTCAATCTTTTAACAAATCTAACCCACTGTAAAAACCCAAAACATAAATAATTGGTGTTCTTTCACAGGTTGATTATTTAGAACTAACAAAAATACTTTGCTAACCAAAGGGCTTAAGCCCGTCTTTAAATTTTCAACTTAACGCTTTTAGCTTTTTGATTAAATTACAGAATAACTATTTACACATAAAACCTGGTAAGTCTTAATCAAGGAACTGAAGTTCTTAACAAGAGTAAAAATCTAGTATCTCATAAGATTTCTTGACTTATTGCTAAAATTTTTCTTAAATTTACAAAATTTATATTTTGAATAAACTATACTAGCTTTATTATAATTTCTAAAAGAATCTTTAGGGTCAAATCCTAATGTGGTTACACCCAACTATAAAATAACTACTAATAGCATACTAAAACACACCACTAATGTTCAAAACGATACCCTCAAAAGACCAGCAACCTGGCCCCCCCTATACAAATAATAAGCACCTGAAAAAGTCATTCTTTCAAATAGAACATACATATAACTAAAAATCCTTACAACCGCCCCTAGAAGCATAACCCCTCATAAAAAACCTCTTATTAAATTAAAAAAAGTTAATACTTTTAATTTAACCAAAAACCTTGGAAAGGGCGGCAACCCCCTAAGCCCTATTAATACTATTATAATTATAAAGTTCCTATAATGACTGTAAACCCTTGCTCTCAGCCCAACCATTAAATGTCCTACGCTCGCTTGGGCTAAAACAGCTAATCTGACTCTGAACCAAAACAAATATACCCCCCACAGAACTATTCAACTAGTGTTTATAAGCCCCATCCTAATTATAAATCAAGAATTTATATATAAAGAAGATGCAATAATTAAAATTTTTACGTTTTTTTGGTAAACTATTATGAGAGGACCAACAAACGCGGACGACAAAATGCCCACCCAAATGGCCGGGTCTGATAATACTCTTAGTAAATAAAAAGGGATTCACTTTATATAGGTTATCAGCACTGTAATAATAAACATTCTTGCATTCTCTAACAACAAAACCTGCCATAGGTGGAACGGGGGAATACCTCTTTTTAAAAATACTAAAAAAACCACACAACTGCAAAAAAAGAAAGCTGCCCCCAAGACCCTCCTCAACAGCAGTAAGACCATAATAAGAACGGAACTTAGAGCTTGAACTATATAGTATAATATTCCATTAAACTCTCTAGCCCCTAGCTTCTTGAATACTAATAAAGGAACTGCCCATAACAAACTAATCTCTATAAAAATCCACAACAAATAAAACCTTGAAACCCTTAAAGAAAGAAATAATACTCTCACCCTAAAAACAACAAAACTAACCAACCTATTAGAATTTATTTACTTAACAAAAAATTAAACTGTAAATTTAATCACGGGTCACACCCTTAAGTAACTTTTAGTGGCAGAATAGTGCATAAATCTTAAACATTTAATATAGAGAAATCTCTAAAAGAGCGTATTTAAGAAGTTTAAAACGTTAATTTGTGGAATTAAAAATGTGCGAAGCACCTTAAATGGTTAAATGCCGGACGAAACGGAATTTCTTGATAAGAAATAAATGTGATATATCACTTTAACCTGGCTCTGATTTAATCTTGATTTCGGCTCAAGTAGTGGGAGTATCCCCAGAGTCTCCTAAGATAGTATAAATAGTACGCTAAATTGCAAATTTTGAAGTTTTACTTAGGTATATTTTTATGAATATCTTTTTCTGTGCTCTTAATTACAAACCTAAACCACGTATTTTCCCTTTTCCTTTGCTCCTTGTGAATAGTGACTCATATCCAAAAACTCTCCCGAATGAGACTGTTTTATTCGATCTCCCCTATGGGTCAAAGAACAGATAAACTTTCTACACTTATAAATATAATAACTTTAATTGTATTTATTTATGTGTTTAAAAGAAGGGCCTCTGGAAAAAATCAGAGTAAGAAAGCAGCCTACGGCTTCTTTATATTACTAATTTTAACTTTTTCTATTCTAATCTTTTCAACCGAAGATATTCTCTGATTTTATCTTTGATACGAAATTTCTTTAATCCCCATAATAATATTAATTTTAGGGTGGGGATACCAACCAGAACGCTTAAATGCCAGAATAGCCCTTCTTATATATACCATTACGGCTGCCGTCCCCCTGTTTATTCTACTTCTAGTGGTGTGAAGACAAGGAATTCACCATTTCTTTTTACTCTCGGTAAACAGAATAACCGACACAGCACAGGCCTATAACTTTTTATGGGTCATTTCATTAGCCTTCCTAGTAAAATTTCCAGTGTTTTTAATACACTTCTGGCTCCCTAAGGCTCATGTTGAGGCCCCTGTAGCCGGATCAATAATCTTAGCAGGAGTTATACTAAAACTAGGAGTTTACGGAATCATACGCTTTAGATTTATCTTAACTTCAAATAGAGGGGCAAAAATTTTTTTCCTAAGCCTAGGCATCCTTGGTGCAGCCCTTACAAGCTTTATTTGCACAAGCTTGATTGACCTAAAGTCAATTATCGCCTTTTCTTCCGTCGGCCATATAAGCCTATCCCTCGCCCTTTTTTTAGTTGCAAATAACCTAAGTATGCTAAGTATACTGATTATCATCCTAAGGCATTCTTTTTCTTCCATTTGAATATTTTTTAACAGGTATTTTATTTATGAGCGATCTCACAGCCGCAGGATATTACTAAATAAGGGCAGATTTTCTCAATGTAAAACATTCTCAATTCTTTGATTTTCATCTATAGTAGCCTGCATAGGAGCCCCTCCAATCGTTAGTGTCACAGGAGAAATTTTAGGGGCAATAGCTCTAATCACTTTTGACTCTTTTTTTTTAATTGTGGGCACAGTTCTATTAGTTACAGGGATTTACTCTTTTTTACTATTTAGTAGTGTCTTCCACTTTAGATGGATTAACCCGCAGAAAAAAAACCTTGGTACTCGTCGAAGCGAGGCAGTAGTTCTTATATATCCTCTTTTCTGACTAGTTCTACTTACTCTTAACCTAGATCTTTTTTTTACTATTTAACGCTGCTGTTAATCAACAAAATTATTTAATCGTCAGGTCAAACCCCTTAAAACAAAACCCCCTCATTTTAAACCGTTAACTAAGACACCCTAGTTAATTTTCTCTTTTAATCTTATTATTGCTAGGAAAAGTTCTAATCATGCTGCTACTAGCCCTCGTCTTAGGCTCCGCGGGGGAATTTTTAAACTTTTTTAATAAAAAAAAAGAGACTCACTCTCCCTTTGAGTGTGGGTTTTCCCCAATTATAAAAAGGCGTAAACAGTTTTCTATAAACTTTTTTTCTGTCGCTCTTATTTTTTTAATTTTTGACTTGGAAATCATCCTTTTATTCCCCCTATTCTGTTCTTTTAGCGACGGTATTTTTCTTAGGTTATATTCAATTTTTTTATTCCTTGTTCTACTACTTACTTTGGGACTTTTTTATGAATGAAACCTACAGATTTTAGAGTGAATGATCTTAGAGCTTAGTTTAAAAAAAACGTAGCTTTGTCAAGGCTGAAATAAAGAAGAGGTTAGCTCTAAATAACGAAATATGGGATGCTGTGTCGGTCTACTTTCGAAATAAAAGAAAATTTAAATTATCAGCGGGTTATGAGCCCGCCAGCTTCGTTAGCTTATTCTTTTAAATCAACATAAGAGCCCCTGAAACAAAAAAAAAGCCTAGGCTAAGAGGCAAAACGGTTTTTCAAGACATATTTATTAACATATCATACCGAAATCGTGGAAGAGTTCCCCGAGTCCAAATTCATCAAAAAATGACTAAACTCCTCACTAAACTTAAACTTAAAACTCTACAACAGAAGAAAAACCTAGACGTTAACACTCTAATAAAATAAATTGACCCATATTCAGCCATAAAAATCAGCGCAAAGGGGTGGGCCCCGTACTCTACGTTAAATCCTCTTACAAGTTCAGATTCCCCCTCTGTAAAATCAAAAGGAGTACGGTGAGTTTCTGCTAATATACAAATAAGTCAAAGAAATAATAAAGGGGAGAGGGTTAAAAAAAAAGAAACCCCTATTACTCTTCTAATCTTTAAGATAGATAAAGATCTTGCCACAACAACAAACACTCCTAGAAGTAGTGCTAAAGAGATTTCATAAGAGATTGATTGGGCCACCCTTCGTATTCTTCCAATATACCCATATTTTCTATTAGAGACTCAACCTATAACCAGGACAGGGTAAGACCCAATAGAAAAAATTACTAAAAGAAAAACAACCCCAACTTTGGAAAAGTGTAAACTTCCTCTCATTGGTGATAAACACCATAATAATATTATCAAAAACACCCTCGCACCTGGGATCAGAATCATCAACATAGAAACTCTAATAGCTGGACTAACCTTATTTTTCCTGAACAGCTTTATTACATCTCTAAAGGGCTGCAGAAGCCCTGTTGGCCCCACCTGATTAGGCCCAACCCGGAGCTGAAGCAGCCCTAAAATCTTTCGCTCATACAAAGTTACTAGCGCAACCCCAACTAAAACCGGAACTAAAAATAGTAAATAACTCACACACTCCAAAAAAAATGTAATTTTAAACCAATCTAACGAAGTTTTATTATGAAAAAATAATGTATTATATATACTACAGGTTTAAAACTATAAACAACTCTTAAATGTTCTTTCCTCTACGAAGGGGGGGCTTCTTATACACTAATAAACCATCTTAGTACTAATACAAAAATATAACCCCCCCTCCCACTTTCAAGCCTCAAGGTTCAATAAATACTAAACTAATAAATAATATTTTGAGACCCAATTTTCGTTACAACAAAGACCAAGGATAATCCTGTACATGGCTTTCAAAGCCACTTATTATAGTCTTTTCGAGAGCTGTTAAGCATCTTTAACTTCCAAAGCTAATATTTTTTAAACTACCTCAAACTCCAGAAAAGAATTAGACATCACATGTTAACCCCATTCCCTTGAAGTAATTTAAATATAAAGTTTCGGAATAGAAACGTACGAATGAGTTATAGGAGGAAACCCATGTGCCCACTCAATCCTCTCTCTTTGATGGTGACTATACAAAATTGGGCGTTGTGAAGCTAACCCCTCTCAAAGCCCCCCAATAAAAATTAAAACAGAAATAACAGAAATAAAGGAACCAACCCTGGCTACAACATTCCAGCCCACATATAGGTCTGGATAGTCAGAGTAACGACGAGGCATTCCCCCCAACCCTAAAAAATGTATAGGGAAGAATGTCATATTAACCCCCACAAATATTACTAAAAACTGAACTTTTATTACAACGCTATTCAAACTAACCCCCGTAACTAAAGGAAACCAATTAACTAAACCAGCAAAAACAGCAAAGACGGCTCCCATTCTTAAAACATAATGAAAGTGTGCCACTACATAATAAGTATCATGTAGAACAATATCTAAAGAAGAGTTGGCAAGAACAATGCCAGTAACTCCTCCAGTTGTAAACAAAAATACAAAGCCTAAGGCTCATATTATAGAAGGCGTAAAATTTAAAGAGACCCCCTGTATAGTACTTAACCATCTAAAAACCTTAATTCCTGTAGGTACCGCAATTACTATTGTAGCGGTAGTGAAATACCTCCGGGTGTCAGCGTCTATCCCTACAGTAAACATGTGATGAGCCCATACAACAAACCCCAGAATTCCAATGGAAAGTATGGAGTACACCATTCCTAACGCCCCGAAAGGTTCAGACTTACCCCTCTCTTGTGCTATAATATGAGAAACTAGTCCAAACCCTGGAAGAATTAAAATATAAACCTCAGGATGCCCAAAAAACCAAAACAAGTGCTGGTAAAGAACAGGATCCCCTCCTCCTCTTGGATCATAAAAAGAAGTATTTAAGTTCCGATCGGTTAAAAGTATAGTAATAGCTCCGGCTAACACTGGCAAAGATAGCAATAATAAAAAAGCTGTGATTAAAACAGACCACACAAATAAAGGGGCCTGATCTATCATCAGCCCTATACAACGCAAATTCGAAACAGTAGTAATAAAATTTACTGCCCCTAGTAAAGAAGAAATCCCGGCCAAATGCAGGGAAAAAATAGCACAATCCACTGAAGGACCCGCATGCGACAAGTTTGAACTCAGAGGAGGGTAAACTGTTCACCCAGTTCCTGCTCCTGACTCAACTATAGCTCTAGATAAAAGTAAAGTTATTGACGGAACCAAAAACCAAAAACTTAAATTGTTTAAACGGGGAAAAGCCATGTCTGGAGCTCCAATTATAAGAGGTAAAAGTCAATTTCCAAATCCACCAATTAGTGTAGGTATTACTATAAAAAAAATTATTACAAAGGCGTGAGCGGTAACAACAACATTATATAGTTGATCATCTCCCAAGAAAGAACCAGGCTGTCCCAACTCTAGTCGAATTAAAATCCTAAGAGCTGTTCCAACTATTCCTGACCAGGCTCCTGAGAGTAAATAAAGAGTACCAATGTCCTTATGGTTACAAGACCGCAATCACTTATCAAGGTAAACTTTCTTTATGAGAATATAATAAGCTGAGGGAACCCCACTCTTAAATTGCAAATTTAAATTCATTATTGAATATCAGCCTTAATATTTTCTTAAATAAAAATCCTGAGTATATATTATTAATGGAAAAACTAAAAAAAAAGAGAAGTATAAAACCGAAGAAACCCGCCCAATAACCTCAAATGGGGCTTCAACAGAGCACCCGCCAATTCACGTTAAGGAAATTAACACTGCTAACCACCAAAAAAAACAGGTCTTAGCAAAGAAATAATATTTTTGACCCCTCAACTTTGTCTGAGGCCAAAAAGGTAAAAGATAAAGAACTATCACGGAAAAGGCTAAACTCACCACCCCACCTAGCTTATTTGGAATGGCTCGTAAGATGGCATACGCAAATAAAAAATACCACTCAGGCTTAATATGTGTCGGAGTTACTATAGGATTAGCCGGAATAAAATTATCAGGGTCCCCCAAAATTCAAGGAAGCTCAAAAACAATAAACAAGCCCCCCCTTCTGAACAAAAAGACTCCTAATAAGTCTTTCCACCTATAAAAAGGATGAAACTTAACCTTATCTCAATTTCTCGCTACCCCTAACGGATTATTAGAGCCCTTCTCATGCAAGAAAAAAAGGTGAAGGACTACCACACCTAAAACTAAAAAGGGAAGTAAAAAATGAAAACTGTAGAACCGAGTAAGAGCTGGGGCCCCTACAGAAAACCTTCCTCAAAGTCACCTCACAATTGAATCTCCTAAAACAGGAATAGCTGAAAATAAATTGGTAATAACAGTGGCTCCCCAGAAAGATATCTGCCCTCAAGGAAGAACATAACCTAAGAAAGCGGTAGCTATAACTAGTAATAAAAGAGTAACTCCGGACATTCAAGTCTTCTCTAAACGATAAGAATTAAAGTAAATTCCCCGACCAATGTGCATATAAAGACAAATAAAAAAAGCCCTCGCTCCGTTGGCGTGTAACACACGAACCAATCAACCCAAATTTACATCACGTATAATATGATTTACACCCGCAAAAGCCCCTTCAATCCTAGAAGAATAATGTATAGTTAAAAACAACCCGCTAACAATTTGAATAGTCAGACAAACCCCTAATAAAGACCCCAAATTTCATATAAAATGAATATTTCTGGGGGTTGGTAAGTCATAAAGTCTCCCACTGGCAATTTTAAATAGGGGGTCCTGTTTACGAATAATAGTAATTAATACACAAGAAGGAGGGTTAACAGCCCTCTTAAGGTCATATATTGACCCACCCGACGTCTTTCTCACCTAATTAATCTACTTAGACCTTGTAAGCCCTCAAAAAAGCTATAGTGGTTTACTAAAACGCCTAACCTAGTAGTTTCTAACAAATCCCCAAAACCTTTAGAAAATCCCCGAAAAGGGCCTCTAGCTAAAAAAGGTAAATTCCATATGCCCCTTACTCAATCCCTTGATGCCCGTCTTCATAGATTTCCCACGCCTTTTATAGCTTTTTCAAGTGAAACTGCTGCTAAAACCCTAATTAAAATCACCCCTCTAAAACTCCCACTAAGGGGAAAATACAAAGCTCTCAAGTCTAATCCTTCTCTAACTAATTTTCCCCCAGATAGGGCAGGAACAATTAAAACCCTTATAGGAATAATTAAATTTTTCCTTTCAACAATAAACAGAGACTCTAACCTCTTATTAGAAAACCCAAACCCCCTTAAATACATTAACCGAACAGAATATACAGCCGTTAATAACACACCTAAAATATACAATATCCCTACTAAGTACCCAAATCCCCCTAACATTAATCTCTCTAAAATTACCTCTTTCCTATAAAACCCCGCCCTAAAGGGAAGTCCGGCTAGCCTCACTCTAGTTAAAAAAACTACTCTTCTAGTAAATGGTGCAGAGCCTAATAGAATACCTCTCCTCCGTAAATCTTGGTATCTAACCCTTATGTGAATCAAGTTTCCTATAGAAATGAATAGTAACGCCTTAAAAAATGCATGGATCAACAAATGACTATACCTGAGTATAAACAACCCCCTCCCCAGAGAAGACACTATAACTCCTAGCTGTCTTAGGGTAGAAAGAGCAACTACTTTTTTTATATCCACTTCTGAACAAGCCCTCAACCCGGCTAACAAGGTGGTCAAGGTACCTAAGACTAAAATTACTTTCAACCAAAAAAATCTTAAAAATAAAGAAACCCGGAAAACTACGTACACCCCAGCCGTCACTAGTGTGGAAGAATGTACTAGGGCCGAAACAGGCGTTGGAGCGGCTATCGCTGCTGGAAGTCACGCTCTGAAAGGAATCTGGGCCCTCTTAGTAAAAGCCCCCAACACAAAAAGAAAAATAAAGGCCCTTCTAACCCCCTCCTTAAAAAGACAACCCAAATCCCAAGAAACTCTATACCTCAATATCCCTATTCTGAGAATCAAAAAACTATCCCCTAACCGGTTAGTAATAAAAGTCAACAACCCAGAAGCTAAAGATTTAGGGGATATATAAAATCTTACTAATAAAAACGAAGTTAAACCGAGCCCATCTCACCCTAACATCAGACTCAATAAATTAGGACTTAAAATTAAAAAAACTATAGAAACCACAAATAAAAACAAAAACATGTTAAATCAAGTAAGATTATGATGCCCATTTATATACCCTCACCTATAACTAAAAACCCTTACAGAAATCATAATCACTGTGACTAAAAACCTAATAGAAACCAGATCAAATAGAAATAAAAAGGAAAACCGGAACCTCCTCACCTCAAATAAAAAATATTCTACTACACACAAAGAGGATTTCCTTCTTAAGAAGGAAAGAGTTATTAAAAAAAAAGTCAAAAAACTTAAAATAAACAAATTTATATATATAGTAAACCTGGCCAAATAATATTTTATTACTCTTAAAGTAGTAAGTTAAATAAACTACAAGACTTCAAATCTTGAAATGCTGTGTCGGTCTACTTTGCTAACCAAAGGGCTTAAGCCCGTCTTTAAATTTTCAACTTAACGCTTTTAGCTTTTTGATTAAATTACAGAATGAAACTCACTTAACCTTCAAGAAGGGGGCTCCCCTTTTATAGAAGAGTTTATCTTTTTCCACGATTTTATCATAGTAATTATTGTTTATATTATTGCCTCGGTTATGTATATAATAGTTTCGGGTTTTACTAATAAGTGGTTAAATAAAAATCTACTGGAAAGCCAATTAACTGAATGTGTTTGGACTATCCTTCCGGCCCTCATTTTGATTCAAATTGCCCTCCCGTCTTTAATTCTCTTATACAGAATAGAAGACTATTCTAAAAGTAGCTTAACTATGAAAGTTGTAGCACACCAGTGATACTGGACCTACGAAATTGAAGACATAAAGGCTTTTGACACAGTCCCGGTAGAAATTGAGTCCTACATATTAAAGGTTGAGTCTCCTGCTCAGGCCTTGCCCCGGCTATTAGACACTGACGGCCGTCCCGCTCTCCCATTTTTCGTTCCAATCCGAGCCCTGGTAACGAGGGCTGACGTCCTTCACTCCTGGGCCGTTCCGGCACTAGGCGTTAAAGTGGACGCAATTCCAGGACGCTTAAATCAAATTAGAGTATTCAGCAATACCCCCGGGGTAAACTTCGGGCAATGTTCTGAAATCTGCGGAGCTAACCACAGATTCATGCCTATTGTATTAGAGTTTGTAAATGTAGACGACTTTCTGCTCTGAGTTCACTCTCAAACATAAGATCAATCTTAATGACAAATTTTATTTATCACCCCTACCATCTGGTTCATGAATCTCCGTGACCTCTGCTCACTGCTGGATTTTCTTTTAGCCTCACAACAGGGATAGTAAACGGATTTTATTCCAAATCTTGAGAACTATTCTTTATAAGACTTCTCTGTATTCTGCTAGTTACTGCGCAGTGATGACGGGATGTCTCACGTGAGAGAAGCTTTATAGGGCTTCACTCAAAAATTGTAGAACTCGGCCTTCGTTGAGGAATGTGCTTATTTATTATCTCAGAAGCCTTTTTATTTCTATCTTTCTTCTGGGCTTTCTTTCACAGAAGAATCGCTCCAAACATTGAGCTTGGGTTGTCCTGACCCCCTAGGGGTATTTCCCCCTTTGACCCCCTAAGGGTCCCTCTGCTTAACTCAATTATCCTTGTTTCTTCTGGAGTAACAGTAACTCACAGACACCACGCCCTTTTAGAAAAAAATTATATAGAAGCAACCAACAGACTATTTCTTACCTGTGCGCTGGGGGCTCTGTTTACTGGCCTTCAAGGCATGGAATACTTCGAAGCTAGATTTTCTATCGCTGATGGAGCCTACGGTTCCAGCTTTTTCCTGGCAACGGGGTTTCATGGGCTTCATGTACTTATTGGAACTTTATTTTTGCTAGTAACGGCAATCCGTATAACCCGCGGAGATTTTAATCACACTCACCACTTTGGGTTTGAGGCTGCAGCATGATACTGGCACTTTGTGGATGTGGTGTGACTCTTTCTATTTATAGTAATTTATATTTGAGGATATATATGCTGAGATAGTAAAAAATTACATATCTCTTACACAGATAAAGAGCTTAAAGCTCTCAGTAATTGCCCTCTACCCTTGGTTTACTATAATTATTATTAGCGCAATATTAATCTCCTCCCCCACAACATTGCTCATATGCACTGTAGGGCTGGCCCTATCCTTTGGGGTGTCAATTTGCTTAAATTTAAGCCTATGGGTAGGATACTCCTTCTTAATGTTATATTTAGGCGGTCTACTAATTTTATTCATGTACGTAGTATCTACACTAAACACAGAAGAGGTCTCTGTTTTATGGATTAAAAAAAACCAGTTACTCTTGCTAATAGGTGTCGGTCTACTTTTGTTAAAACTAATAATTTCAACACAAATAAATCACTCAATCAGTACTGTGAGCGAAGTTTTTTGTGGGAGCAGAGCCCCTAGACTATTGCTCATTACCCTGTATCTAATAAGAATTCTTTTAGTGGCTAACAGAATAATAGAAAAATTTAAAGGAACTCATAAATGCATCTAATATTATTTCTTATTCTTTTCTTGTTCCTGATAGATTTTTATGACCTAACAACGCTAGTGATAACCCTTGCAATCTTGAAAGTATTTAAACCTCGTCAGCACTTTAGCAATATTTTGATCTTCATCGAGATTCTTACAATAGTGCTAATTGTAATCCTAGTTTATACCTGAGCCATCAAAATCCTCAGCTCCACCTTAATCTTTCTTAGCCTTGCTGCCCTGGTCGGCACCAGCGTATTAGGGTTAATTCTTCTTCTACTAAACACCCGAAAAGGGGGCATAAGGACCTCCTATAGGAATTTATACTTTTGTTGGCAGATCAGTGCATTAAACTTAGAATTTAAATAGAAATAAAATTACAAAAGAAAATACAAACAGTTTAGTAATCGCCACTATCTATACTCACCCTCTTAAAACAACCTAATACTTCTTCACTCTCAAAAAAGGGCACTTTGCTAACCAAAGGGCGCTATCAATAAACAACTCTTAAATGTTCTTTCCTCTACGAAGGGGGGCACTTTGCTAACCAAAGGGCGCTATCAATAAACAACTCTTAAATGTTCTTTCCTCTACGAAGGGGGAGGGGT
>JAUELE010053801.1:0-15737 GCA_031471655.1 Diodora aspera
TTCTCTATTGATCTTGTACTTAATGAGCTCCAGATGTGGATACTATGAATAACAATGTAGCACCAAGCAGTATGCTAGTCATTGACTAGATTAGCTCTAAAGCTCAAAATAGATCCGTCAGTGAATGAAACAGCACAGTTCTATTGCACCTGCATGTGTTGATGATTCGTCGTTCTTCAGCCAGTTAATCTAATTATTCTTCCCGAGCTACGTTCCCACTGTACTAGTCAGTTCTTGGAACGAGTTAATTACCAACTCTTGACCGTGACATTATCTCTCGCTGCTGATAAAAACATTGCAGCAATTACAATAGTAGTACATTGTATTTAATGACAACTATCAGGACTTTGTGTATTTCTTCATTTCATCTTTTTTATATAAAACGATCTGTTTGATCAAGTCATTTCAGATACTGGGAAAGACTGTGCTGCAGATAACTACAAGACACAATGTAAGGACTTAGTGTCATATTCTATAATATTCAGATCAGCTGAGCAATATCCTCTAGAAATGTGGCATAACACTCGATACAAAAGAATTGTAATTAAACAAACATTATCCATTCGTAATGGTAACATATCTGATGACAGATTTAAATGTTTCATAAACGAAAGACGTTCATAGTTTTTCCGTGACGTATCGAAAATGATTACTACTGTCCGAAAGAAAATTTGCCGCAAAAAGTCTAACTCGCCAGTATCGTGTAAAACCTCCTCTGTTGGCCAGACAAGCAAGGATTCGACGAGGCGTATTGCGTATCAAACATCCAAAGGTAGGTTAACGCAGTTGATTCCACTCCTCGTGCAGCGCAGCTAAAAGGTCCTGGAGAGTCGGTCGTTGTTGAGGTTGACGTAAGCGCCTGTTAGGCATGCCCCAGACATAGGTGAACGGGCAGCACTAAGTGCCAGCTGTGGCAAAGTTGTAATGTGTCGCCATTAGGGGTAGGTAGTGACAATACGGGCCATGTGTGCTAACAAAACACACAAAACACAAAGCGAGGCCCACATGGGCTTCCAGAATGTTGTCACGGTAGGACTGACCTGTGACACATTTGTGGACATCATGCAGTGTTCTGCCGGTTCAATCAGCAGCAAGTGTCTCAGTGTTGCCGCTCGTCACACCAACGACGTCCTGCAGTAATGTGACAATCTGTCAAACGTGGGCGTCCAGCAAGTCCCATTTGTGTAGGCGATTCCGAATCATCATTAACTCTCCCATCAGACGCTTGAAAAAGTGTTTTTCGAATCTGAGCAACTGTGGGAACACGATTTCTGAAGGCTGTTGTTCGGATGAAGCAGTCTCGTTGTGCAAGTGGTGTCCTTGGTCCACCTGATTGACGCCTATTATCGACGTTTGGTGTCTGACGGTATCTTGACCACAATCTGCTTATCACCAGTCGTGACACCTTTAGAGTTCATGCCACTGCAATATGTCAGGCGCCAACATCTAACGCGCCAATGGCACATACACGATCACTACGTCGCATCAGAGGTCGCATGTCAAAAGAACTCAATTTCAGTTTCAAACTAATGGTTTTACCAATATATCGTATACTTGCACATTGAACCTTGTCGTGCATTTAAAATCATGTTACTTCACAAGTTAATTTAAATGAACACTTCTTCCTTATCAACCATTTTTGCGTGCACTGAACCGACAATCTTTTTTCCTTCCGTTCTGGTACCATGATTAAACAAATACTGGAGTGGCATATAATATAATAATATAATCAATAATCGCTGTATTCTCTGTCTTAGCCTGGACATGTATTGGCCTATAATTACTTTTTCAAAATTATGTTTCCAATTTCCAGGACGTTTGTTTAATGGGGAAATTCTATTCAATACTCCATGCACAGCTTAACGTAAAATAGACTGCTCAATGAGTTCGTGCAGAGTTAACAATGTGAAACAGTACACTAAGTAAATCAGTAAAATAAGGACCTTTTACCATCAGGCTTTTAGTCTGGATTTTTGTATCTGATAGTGCCAGTCAAAACCGATATGGTGATGTAATCCAGATTGTTTGATGTATTCGCGCTTGACGATCGTCGGGGGGTATACATTTCATTTCCTTCTTATCGACTGATAATCAGAATGCATCACACTTGTCATTAGGATAAACCTTGAAGGCATCGGAGGTCACACGTCTGCTAATCACCTAAGCCTTGTCCCCGTCATTACATTTAATTAATGGAATTCTAAACGTGTTTTTCTATTCTGTTCTGTTGTTGACTGTTCTTCCTCAAACTTCCTTACACACTGAACCCTATCCGTGTAATTCAATTATTTAAAATCATGCTACGTTACAAGTTTAAATGGAGCATCTTCCTTCTCATTACTTTTTGTGAACTGAATTGACAACTAATTTTCCTTTCGTTATGGTATCGTAATTTAGTAAATGCACGTATGTATATATAAGTAGACATGTGAGTCGAGCATACAGTATCCAGAAATGTTGTCAACGTCCACTAATCACTACCGGAAGGTTGCAGGACACCTTTGAATACAGGCCCTGAGATACAAATGTTGATCTGAATACAGCCCATGTCCCCAAACTCCAATATTAATATTAACGACACAACAAAATTATATTTCACAAAACCAAACCTAAATCTAACATCCGTCACCGACTGTAAAGTAATCTGAACTGTCCTGGTTCCACAGTAACGTTGGACGAGACAGAGGTCGCTACTTGACACAGTAAATCCAGGTCCATCTGAATTCTTCTGACAACATCTGGTGCAGCAACAGTATCGATGCGGTAATACAAGCAAGAAAAAGAAGATTTGAGAGATATTCAGTTGACAATAATAAGTGTTTTAGCTTGAACGAAAACTTTGAAAGAGGCAAAATATTAATCATATCCGATGGCTTTTGACACTTATAATCTCGTCTAAATTTATGCATAATAAGTTTAAGATCACTGTTCATTGTAGAACACTTTGAGAGTTATGTATCCAGATAACACGGTTCATATCACCATGCTGAAATGACCATCAGCGCTTCTGTAGCGGCGCTAGATATCTGTTATACACTGACTAAGTTTATGCTACTTTTCAAATCACTCCATTGATAGTGGAAACCATGATATTATGCGTTACCTTCCTTCAAAGAGACAATACTCTAATATTAAATACAGTCGGGTATTACTATAGCTATAGGAATTAACTGTGTAGAATACGTAAGTGTATAGTATACACAAGATTTCTGTGATAAGTATACTTTTCAACTTTTGATAGAGATATTGGATCTTTTTTATTATATAGTTGTGGTAACAGATACAACGGAATCAAGCGACATCTATTTGTATCACAAACGTTTGCATTATGATTAAACAGTGAAAGAAACAGAGATTATGTCAGGAAAAATTCATTTTGGTCATACTGATGAATTTGTAATGAGATCATCCGGTACTCAGATCCAGCTGTCAAGACCAGTTAAAGTGAATTCTTGGAGCATAATGGAGTGACGTGTATGGTATCTCCGTGCAAAAAAAAACATGCAGACAACGGCGATCCATGCCTGTTATCAGCCGACGAATCTGTTGTGGAAAGCGCTCTCACGCCTCTTCCAAGGCCGCTTGAAACTCGTCCAGCACCCGTGGTTGTGCACGAGACTGCACGCCCTGACATGTCCCACACATGCTCAGTTGGATTCAGGTCTGGTAAGTGGGCGGGCTATTCCATTCTTTCAATTATTGTCTCATGCTCCAGGTAATCTGAGACTACCCTGACACGGTGTGGACGAGCGTTATCGTCCATAAGAGCAAACTATGGGCCAATATGTATATAACACCTGCACATGGTCTGACAATGGGTTCAATGATCTCATCTCTGTTACCCTGCCTAATGGCTTGCGTTGCGTTTTTATGTCCATGGATATGCAAGCCCAGATCATAACTGACATCCCGCCATATTCGTCATTTCGGTCATATGTTGCCAGTGGAATCCTCCTCCAACACGTCTCTATGACCTTGCTCTTCGGTCTGTGTGGTCCAAGCAGAAACGAGACTCGTCAGTGAAGAGCACTGGTTCACCAATCATTCAGGGTACATGTCACATGTTGATTTGCCTACTGCAAACGCTCTTCAGAATGACATCGAGTTAAAGGCTCTCGCAGAACAGGTCTACGAGATCTAAAGGCAGTATCATGAAGACCTCGACGCAGTGTTTGGTTAGACACACCCACAGCAGAAGCGTTCTGCAATCCATTTCGCATCTGCGTTGCGGTTCGCATTGATCAGCAGCAGGTACAGTTGTCTTTTCCTGACCTCCTCCATGTTCTCCACCTAAACTTTCAGTGTTTTAGTAACGGTGCCACATACGGGACACCACGCTCTGTGAAACGTTTAAAGTTCCTGCAACCTTTCTTGCGTAGCACCTTCCTCCCTCATTCCTACCCCCTTGCCATGTGTTCATCACTCAAACGACGTTTTGGGGTTTGTCGTTGCATAATGTTTAACCATACAGAAACAGAAACGTTTAGCAACCGTCAACTGTGGTTGCCGTAAACGCCAACTTCTTTCAACGTGCACGTTATGCACGTGCACATTGCTATTTCTGATGCACATGACCACATGTGAATTTCATTAAATGTCAAGTTATTGTGCAAACCAATTTGATTGGTATAAATGTATAACCATTCTCTGCCAATTGGTAAATATATACAGTATTCCTATCAAATGTTGAGTAGTATACCATGTAAATTTATCCACATTTAAGTCAATGTTGGTGGAAATATCAGGCCTTTCATAGTATTTGGTGGTAAATAGGGTAGTTTAATAACTGAAAGTATCATATCTCCGCTCATTAGACTTCAAGAGATGCATCCTCTCAGTGACATATGGAAATGCTAAATAGACCACAACGCGTGTCAACACCTCTCAGAAACATTAAGAATCATATGAGAAGTATAGACTAGAAGATTTAGGACTGTTATATTGTTTGACTGTAAGTAGAGTATTTTGATATATACAAGAATCGTAGTTCTGCTTATACCTCGAGAGATAAATCATCCAAGTGACACTTCTCGTCATGTCAACACACTCCGACAACAAACAGCCTATACAGTAGATCAGTATTATAGAAATCAGTACATTCCGTTTACACTGTGTGGATGTGGTCAAATATCTGAACTCACTGACTGAAGTGATCAGAACAACCATATGTACATTTCAAGCGCGTGAAGTCTACATGTATTGATCGATTACTGAACGCATCTTCAATATCAATTTGACACCCCCAGATACATTATGGACACATCTTCTGGGAGTATTGATGCTTGCAAGAAACGTGAACCCCAATGGAATAAAAACTTAAACCATTTGAGTGCATCTCGTGTTTAGGCTTACACATAATTGTGTGGAATATTTCTGTGTCAGTTTCATTGCTGTGAACTAGTAGAGTCTCAATTAATACACCCCACTTTTCCTCTTAATTGAGCTTTTGGAAAGGTCATACCGAGCACATTCACCGCTCCCCGACTAGACTGAAATAGAAGCATGTTTTCTGGATATTACAAAACACTGACTTTATTCCTCCTGGTACAATCCTTTACCAGACATCTTAGGAACGTCGATTCTTTCCTAATGACTGATTACCGTGAAATTACCTTTACATTAAACCCATGGGGATGTATCATTATAAAACCATCACTCTCCCCAGTTGTGTGTTTCCTCCATTCAAATACAAACCATTTTCGGAAATGTCCCTCAGGCAAAGTTGTAAATTAGTTCTTTCTGTTGAAAATGTTCATCAAACACTCCTTTATGATGTCCGATAAAATATAATCCACCTTTACCAGAAACCCCAGTACTCTGTACTGGTTTACTACAAATGATTCTGCGCCTTAAATTCTCTGAAGTTGTACGGTCTTATTAAAAGTGTTCTATTAAAGATTCGACGAAGAGAGATACAAACGGTTTATACGGCTCATTGGCTCGTCGTTAATTCTCAAACGTGCAAGCAATGATCATCTTCGATACATTTGAAACTACGTATTATCACAAGAACCAAGCCCTTCGAGCATACCACGCCTGTGTTCAGGGACCTCCACTGGTTACCGATTCAACAGCGTATTGTGTACAAGACTCTGTCCATCACCTTCTCCGCACTCAACGATCCCGACTCACCCCAGTACCTGAAAGACATCATCAGTTTCCACCAGCCAAAACGAAATCTTAGATCAAAACACAAGTGCCAACTTTCAGTACCAGACATCAAAACAGCAATGGGATCCAGAACCTTCTCTGCCTCTGCCCCAGCTCTATGGGACTCTCTACCTCTCCATATCAGATCCTGTGGCATCCTGGACTCTTTCAAGAGACATCTCAAGACCCACCTGTTTTCACTCGCTTTTTAAACTCTCTCACTTACTCTTTGTAATAGCGCCACTAAGCAGCATCGGTTGGATATTAGGCGCTCAAGAAATCCATTATTAAATGAGGGTCTAGAAATTAACATACATGTATTATCTCAAATCTCACGACCACGCAATACTATCAATATAAATGTTTGGACATATATGTTCTTAAATTGATCATAATTTGACCGTTGTTTTGAAATGTTATGCTTTCTTAAAGGTATAATGTGTTCAATTAATGCAGTTTCTGTTAAAGAAATAAGAAGATAGAAGCAAAGATTATATATAACTGCAAAGCACTCCACTTTTACTTCAAGAATGTGAATAAATACGATTACATATAAGTGCGTTCTTGTCTAAATGTCACAGACATTTAGTGTGAGTCATATACGCCTCTGTCTTAATACTGTGCAAACGAAAGTTTTAATGTTAAATGTGAATTGTATGTACGTCTTGAATGTAGTACTTTAAATAGATAGATTTCTCTTTGAAGTGACAGTTCAATGTGAAATATCAGCGATTTGTATCGACCATTGGCAGTTTTAAGAGAAACGAAAACAATTCATTCATCAACAACTGCACAGAGGGTTTAATAACATGATTTCAATTGAGGTGTTTATTTATTTCCTGATTGGTAGGCATGAGATCAACCCATAGTCAGTGGTGTCATGGAGTCAGCTGGTCTTGTGACGCCCGCAAGATTGATCAGACTCGGCTCTAGTTTAATAGGATTCATACAATGTACAGAGGGCACTGGTCTTGTGACACACACAAGGTTGATAAGACTCGTCCCCAGTCCAATAGGATTCCTAATACAATTTCCAGATGGTACTGGTCTTGTGACACACACAAGGTTGATAAGACTCGTCCCCAGTCCAATAGGATTCATAATACAATTTCCAGATGGTATTGGTCTTGTGACGCACACAACGTTTGTATACTTTTTGTTTGTGTCCCTGTATTATTTGTATTGAAGTGTTAGAAAATTAATCTGACGTGCATGGATTCGGTTCTGGTTGGTGAAACATGCATGCGATTACTATTGACCATAAATCATGGTATGTAACTTTAGGTCAGTAATTAATGCGGTTCGTATTAAGGATACATAACATGCAGAACCATCGTTCTCGAATCATCGGTAAGCTACTCGTGGTAATAAACCTTTGATTACAAATCAATGTTTCGTTGCTATTTATATTTGTCTGCTTACATTTAACATCAATTTGAATTGGGTATTCTGCGGCCCATTGTCTGATGAAAACTCTTATCCACACCTGGGATGCCATATACCCGTCACCATCGAGTGTCGCCCAAACTTCTCTGAAGCTTATGGCAGCAGACGTTTTCATATTCTGTGGCATTCGTCAAAGTAAAACAGAGGTCGACGTTACACGTATATTCACAGGTAGCTACGGTGAAATACGTATTGCGCCACATCATCTTCCATCGTTAGTATTAGGATGTATGTGTTACAGGAAAGAGCACATTCATGTGTCCTCATCATCAAACCAACACAGAACCCCCACAAGTCATGCACCAATAGAACTGTAATATCATACCTTTCTCTCTGCTGGAACAGAAGCCAAAATAAACAACTGCATCCCGGACTTGTTCTAGACCCTTCACACTGTCTGAAACTCCGGTTGCAATTTATCCTACACTGATATTAAGTAGGTTAATTGTGTTTACATTGAGAGGGCTGACATTATGTGAGATGTTATGGTTTTTTTCTCTTCTTCTCTCAAGTAAGATAGTATTAGGTGCTGAGCCTGGAAAATGTAAGCTCATATCTGTGAGGTGTGTTCAAACAGTCTGGAAACAGGACCACGAACAGGACCACGAACATGGTGATGCCCAGGCGTGAAGATATATTCCAGAAAGCAACCCATCTTACTTTTGAATCAAGATATTCAGGTTAAAGATCTTTGACACCATCCATGTGTCAATCAAATAGTTTGTTCAGAATGTATATACATAATAAAACAAATTATGTTAGCACATGTTTCGAATGGTGCTGCGAAATGTTTGTACCTTTAACAAAAGATACATTTAAACAGATGATGATCTTGTTGAATACAGATCACTACAGTACATGACTGATGATGAAGTAATTCATAAGCTTTGACATCGTGCGTCAAAGCAAATGAACAATCCATAACAGTACAATAACAGTCTTATATGTTACCCTGAGATGAACCATCTATAACGGTACAATACCAGCCTTATATGTTACCCTGAGATGAACCATGTATAATAGTACAATACCAGTCTTATATGTTCCACTGAGATGAACCATCTATAACGGTGCAATAATAGTCTTATATGTTACCCTGAGATGTACCATCTATAACAGTACAATACCAGTTTTATATGTTACCCTGAGATAAACCATCTACAACGGTACAATACCAGTTTTATATGTTAACCTGAGATGAACCATGTATACGTATTTACGGCCCATGTAAAATGAACCATGTATACGCCCGTGTACACGACAAGAGTTACATTTGTTCAAACATCAAGCTGTTACAATCAGTTAATCACAAAGTTCCGTAGCATGTCTGACATAGAGAGATAAACTTAGAATGGTAGCATCGTTATTCGATATAAGTAAAGATTTAAATGCAGTGTAGGGATCTGTGTTGAGAAAACGTTTAGGTATATAGTCATGTCATTGCGCATGTTATTATAAGAAGGACATTTCAAAGTAAAATGAATTTCATCTTCCACTCCATTTAAACATAATGGACAAATTCTGAGAGATTTTTTCAAGTGACAGCTTCCGACCCTCGTTTATCATTAAATTCAACAAACTTTATCTATAGTCAATGAAAGTTCTCCTTAACGGTATAACGGTACAATACCAGTCGCCATGACCACACCAAGCTACTGGGGGATCCATCAGTTATCTATAGCGAGTATACGTAACATGTAAAATTACAAAAAATGTCAGCTCGTCCGGTTACCCTCCAATCATACCACATTCTGGAATCGAGTAGGAGTTTATTTACTTTAACTAAGGAACCAGAAATAGTGTCCCGCGCTCTCGCGTGCATCTAAATAATCACTGTATCGTGCTTAAATTAAAGTTCGCTGACTTGGAATATCAATTTATTGTCCACTAAATCGTTTTGTCGACCTTTGCGTTTGTGTCCACAACTCAGGACTGTCACTATTGCGTTCTTTTCAAATGATTATATTAGAAACAGTTTATCAACCTGTCAGCAGCAATACCATTCGTGAAATCAGAATCAACTAATGTAGTTCTTTGATAGATGGTCAACTCATAAAACATGTCTAAAATATTCTTCAACATTAATCACCACATTTATCATCACAGTACTGACATGCTGAATCAACTCTAGATTTCCAATCATCTAATTGTGACGGACAAGCAGAAAACTTGCCGGTTGTAATTACGTGAATAGGCTGTAGAGTATTCGACTTTCATACACGAGACCAGAGCAACAAGACTCAAGTGTTAACAATGATACATCCGAGCGAGCGATGTTTTAATTTTTCAGAACATCCCCACACCGAAAGCTTCGGCGATAGAGGTGACATTTTTTCTCGTTGGTGACTCACATGTACAAGTTAGGTAAGCTGTTGTATTCTGTAAGTTGTCTATAATACGCGTGAAGATAATTTAATCAGTAAATTAATTTTAAAAAAAGGCTGGATAAAATTACATCCTTTTTCTGTCACCAAGCGTTTAACACAGTCACATGCAGGTGAGTAATTGCACCTCTGCCATTTATCTAACTCTGTGCTCCAGCAAGGGAATGAGTGTGGTCAGTCCCAGACAATGCAAAGCCAAACTCCATTTGAGGTCGCCTTCTGCCTTGTCACATATGGAAGTATCGCATGAAACTGTAAATTGAAACCTGAATGGCAGATGTTCTTGTAGCAAAAGTGTTTAACTTTTGATGTATGCCATAACAAGTCATGTACATTTGGAAGTGTTGCCTTCAAAACTGTGTTAGAAGGGTGCATTTTCATCAACCCTGAGTTTAATGCACATTGTTTCATGTCAGTCGTGACAGACAGTCATATAAGCAGTCATGGATTTTACGTACCGATTATGTTCATGCTTTGATTGATGAATTGAGAAGTCAAAACAAGTAAGAGGCCATGTCCTTCAGAAAGACTCGAGATCCATGTGGAAATACCGATCATCAAGAGAACAAACACGGACAAAAACGATGTGTTGGGTATCTTTCAGCTTTTACGGTGTCGGTGTTCTGCATTAAATAAAGAGAAACACTTCTTATGGATGATGATTTTTGAAATAACTCACATAGAACGTTTCCTCACGGATCCTACTTTGACCCGTGTCGAAACGTTGTATGTGAGTTATTAACTCAGTCATCATCATCATCCATACGAAATCTTTCTCTTGGTTACGTCACTGACTTCTAACAGTTACTTTAGCAATTAATTGTATAACTGTTGGAAGTTGTGAATGTGTGTTTCGTATTGTAATAAGGGTGTTCTCTCCAACTGATCGTCTCAATTGAGCCTGTATAAATAAAAAGAATGCATGAAACCTTGAAAGTGTGCATGTGATTAATAATTCTATTTACAGTAGCTGGATCATATATGTCCCATGATGTTTCTGTGTTTCTAAGTTTCCGTCTGTCAGTACCTGCAGCTGGTAGCTATCTCATTTCAGGTGGATCGAGTATAATAATAGTGTTCAGTTTATGAACAATTTCAATGATAGTGTTCAGTTTATGAAAGATTTCAATGATAGTGTTCAGTTTATGAAAGATTTCAATAATAGTGTTCAGTTTATGAGCGATTTCAATGATAGTGTTCAGTTTATGAAAGATTTCAATGATAGTCTTCAGTTTATGAAAGTGTTCAATGACAGTGTTCAGTTTATGAAATATTTCAATGATAGTGTTCAGTTTATGAAAGATTTCAATAATAGTGGTCAGTTTAGGAAAGATTTCAATAATGGTGTTCAGTTTATGAAAGATTTCAATGATAGTGTTCGGTTTATGAAAGAGTTCAATGACAGTGTTCAGTTTATGAAATATTTCAATGATAGTGTTCAGTTTATGAATGATTTCAATAATAGTGGTCAGTTTATGAAAGATTTCAATGATAGTGTTCAGTTTATGAACGATTTCAATGATAATTTTCAGCTTATGAGAGATTTCAATAATAGTGTTCACTTTATGAACAATTTCAATGATAGTGTTCAGTTTATGGAAGATTTCAATAATAGTGTTCGGTTTATGAAAGAGTTCAATGATAGTGTTCAGTTTATGAAATATTTCAATGATAGTGTTCAGTTTATGAAAGATTTCAATAATAGTGTTCAGTTTATGAAAGATTTCAATGATAGGGTTCAGTTTATGACAGATTTCAATGATAGTGTTCAGTTTATGAAAGCTCTTTGTCTTTCTTACAACCATATCACTTCAAAGCTGGTTCTGTAACTTCATGCAATAAGATATACACGTTTGTAAAATCTAATCAAGGGCATCGTTAAATTTGGTGAACAACTTTTGGACCTATAATCACTTTCCAAGAAATACATGTACGTATAACGCTTGCTGTGTTTGTTTTCTGGCAGTTGTAAACTTTCTAAAATGTAACTTGCGTTAGGTACAACAAACCTGGAAAAAGACTTCAGAGCAAAACTTCTAAGGTTCGATGGTTGTTTTATTTAATCACATTATACCCTGCCATCAATTGCAAAATGTCTTTCGTCATTATAGTTTCTGGCAGAGCTGTCAACATTTACGCTTTCAGTACGAGTGTGTGTCATTACATTTTGTGTAAAAAATACTGTTTCTGATGGCAAACTACTATTTTTCAAACCACTCTGTACTCTATTTCACAAGGATAGGTTGGCAGTCACCCACGGAGCAGAATCTCTGATGTCTTCTTCTCTCTGCTTCTCCATTGATCTTGTGCTTAATGAGCTCCAGATGTGGATACTATGAATAACAATGTAGCACCAAGCAGTATGCTAGTCATTGACTAGACTAGATATACGTACCATCGGTCATTGATACCAAGAAAATGCCCGATACACTGCACCTGTGTGATAAAACTTCGTTTTCCAGCCAGGTAATCTCTTATACCTCGTGTGCTACTTTCTGTACTAGTCATACTGTAGAGGATGTTGATTCTCCACTTGTTGATGGCCACATAATCTCTTGTTTCTGATAAATACATTTCCAACAGTTATAACAGTAATGTTGCATGAAGGTCCGTCGCTGCCTTAAAGCCTGTATTGCTGCCCATGTTGATTTGACAAAATATTAAGTGTTCACCTGTTTGTGAAGCTGAGAGGTATGTTGAACTAATATTCAAACTTAATACGTGAATAATGAGAGACAATTTTAAAATTCTTAATAATTTCTGGTTATACTATACATCACAGCTGTGATGGCCTGGTGAATATCCGGTTTGGAAGTATTTGTTCACTTCATCACTTTGTTTAAAAGCAAGTTCGACAGATCTGTTTGTGTGGCGACAAGATGACAATTTTCATTCGATATTCAACAAGTCAATTCAGTTTCTTGCAAGTGCGTGTTGTTTCAGAAGATATCAGTACCATCGAAGCTGTGGGAGCCCATGATGTTCTGTGCGCATCTTACCGGACAGTATTGACTCCAAATGTTTATCTAGAATTTTAAGAACAGTGCATGGTCTTGGGAAACTGTTCATGCATTGCGTGTTGTCGACATATTCTGCAATTCGGTTTCATAATGAATATTCCTTTCCAAATATTTACTGCACTTTGAAATAGTGCCTGCTTTTTTCGAGTTCAGGAAAGAGGATATTGGTTTGCCTTTTTTTCTTTTAGCTACCAAGAACTTTTCTGCACTAATTAGCAAAGTTGACATGAAGTCAATCAAATTATTTGAAGGCAGCAGAGAAATCTTAACTTTGAATTTCCCAAAGTGCAAATAAAGTTCCCTCTAAGAACAAAAGGCATCCAGATTAATGTGTCAATCTCTTGGTTTAAAGGTGTGTCCAAGGAAGTGATATTGGTGCAACTGTCAGATATGAATACGACCGAATGTAAACCCATTTAAAGAAACAATGGGTTCTTCAGCTCGGTTTCAAGAGACTGTTTCCATTTCATTCAAGCGTTAGGGTGTACAGAGGAGGGATAGTACGTATGTCCTCTGATATTGATCAGCTTGTCATGTAAGAAATTGTACAAACGTATTTTAACTAAATAGTGTCAGTACTAATTTCAGACGTTGGTGTTATTTGCATGCCAGATAAAACATGGTGTTGTGGCCTCCTCCTCGCTTCAGGAGAAGGTTTATAGGCCATTTTATAAAACGCATGCCCCCACTCACAAATATCGTGTTTTACGATTTTGAAAAACAAATCAATACGCCGCAAAAGAAAGTGATTGAGTTCAATGTGTGATACAATTTATAGCGAGCTGGAGTTGAAGTTTGATTGGGTTTCTTTATCCAAAATAGAATAATCTCCCTCAATGCCAGCCTGAGTTTCCTTATTCGAAAAACGAATCTCCCCTGCAATCCGCTGTTGGCCTGTTGTTTTGTTATTCTAAAAAAAGTATACTCTGAAATTGCTCGAAAAACGAAACCGCCTGCTGTCCTAGGGTTTCGTTATTCGAGCAACAAATCCCGTTGAATCCACTGCTGCCCTGGGGTTTCGTCATCCAATATACGAATCCCGTTGAATCCACTGCTGTCTTGGGGTTTCGTTATTCGAGTAACGAATCCCGTTGAATCCACTGCTGTCTTGGGGTTTCGTTATTCGAGTAACGAATCCCGTTGAATTAACTCCTTCTTAGGGTTTCGTTATTCCAGTGACGAATCCCGTTGAATCAACTGCTGGCTTAGGGTTTCGTTATTCAAACAAGAAATCCCGTTGAATCCACTGCAGTCTTCGGGTTTTCTTATTCCAAAAACTCCAGTTGAATCCACTGCTGTCTTGGGGTTTCGCTATTCTGGTAACGAATCCAGTTGAATACATGGCCACTGCTGACTTAGAGTTTCGTTATTCGAACAACAAATCCCGTTGAATCCACAACAGTCTTCGGTGGGTTTTTTTTATTCCAAAACCTCCTGTTGAATGCACTGCTGTCTTGGGGTTTCGTTATTCCAGTGACGAATCCTGCTGAATCCACTGCCGTCTTGGGGTTTCGTTATTCATACAACGAATCCCGTTGAATGCAGTGCTGTCTTGGGGTTTCGTTATTCATACAACGAATCCAGTTGAATGTGCTGCTAGATTGAGGTTTCGTTATTCAACCAACAAATCCCGTTTACCCCACGGCTTTCTTGGGCTTTCGTTATTCAAGTAACGAATCCCGTTGAATCCACTGCTGTCTTGGGGTTTCGTTATTCAAACAACGAATCCCGTTGAATCCACTGCTGTCTTGGGGTCTCGTTATTCGAGTAATGAATCCAGTTGAATCCACTGCTGGCCTTGGGTTTCGTTATTCAAACAACGAATCCCGTTGAATCCACTTCAGTCTTGGAGTTTCGTTATTCGAGTAACGAACCCGTTGAATCCGCTGCTGGCCTGGGGTTTCGTTATTCGGGTAACGAATACCCAATCTGCTGCCTACTTCAGGTCGCAGAAATTCATTACGTAAGAGAATGTAGTACATGTATGTATTGAATAAGGTCCAGAAGTAAAAGTTATCATCAACGCTTTGAAAATGTCTAAGTTACCAAATATGAAATACATGTAGCAAAATTGGATATAATATGTATCATAATTTGACAGCTAAATTCTCACAAATATCCCTTGAAAGGGTGTGTTTACCGTCATTATCCTCACGGAAACAAGAAATTCAGTTAAAGTTACAAATATTTATTCATGGAAAGATCAAACAAAAACTAGGGAAGAAACTTGAAACAAACTTTGATGATAAAATTGTTGTTTATGTACCAGATTCTCTATTTCTTTCTTAAACTGTTTTATGTGGCGTTCAAAGAGTTATTTCAGACATATTCGTGCTTAATTTACTGATAGTATTTTATGCCAGTGGAAGTTTCTATAAAATATACTCAGTTCCAAAAGAAACGCGACAGTCAGATCGGAGTGAGCTTCAAATTTATATTTATTGATAGAAAACTCATCACGGATTTTTGAGGACCGAAGAACATCAATTCCTGTAAAATATATATGTTGTAGGCTTGAGCTAGCATGTTCATATTTCCACTGTAAACAGTTATATTTGCTAAACATGCATACAGAGACATTGTTCAATACGTGAAATACACGCTCGGGTCTGTCTACGTGATAAAAGCACATCATTAAACACGCGCATGTCAATGTACCGTATGTTACATGTACTTGCGTCGATGAAACATGCCACGTCTGAGCAATGCATGGCGCCTTCACACGATTGAACAGATT
>JAUELE010054023.1:0-11740 GCA_031471655.1 Diodora aspera
CCTTCAATTTCTAAGCTTTTTTGGTCAAAACCAAAAAGCATTTTTAAATCGAAAAATTCTTTCCAAGAACACACCATTAAGCCATAATGAACATGTGTAGCAGCTTAAGTGTAAATGTAACAAGTAGTTTGGAAGATAGGGGCCGGACAAGACTCTTTCACAGAATTCCTTGAAATTCTAAGCTTTTTTGCCCAAAAATCAAATATATATTTTTTGGATCGGAAACATTCTTTCGCATGACACTTTGTTAGGCCATAATAAACATGTATAGCAACTTTAGGGTAAATGTAACTATTTGTTTGGAAGATAGGGGCTGGACAAGACGTTTTCACAGAATTCCTTCAAATTCTAAGCTTTTTGCCCAAATTAAAAAAAACTCCTTTTTGGATGGGACAAATTCTTTCCCATGACACTTTGTGAGGCCATTATGAACATGCATAACAAATTTGGTGTGAATGTAACAAGTAGTTTGGAATATAGGGGCCGGACAGGACTATTTCACTTAATGCCTTTAAATTCTAAGCGTTTTTGCCCAAAACTCAAACATTATATTGTTTGGATCGGAAAAATTCTTTCGCGTGACAGTTTGTTAATAATAATAAACATGTGTAGCAACTTAAGTGTAAATGTAACAAGTAGTTTGGAAGATAGGGGCAGGACAAGATGTTTTCTTCAGAATTCCTTCAAATTGTAAGCTTTTTGCCTAAAAATAAAAAAAACAACATTTTTTGGATCGGAAAAATTCTTTAAGCCATATTCTCTAATTGACTGAAATCATTTTCGGAGCAGACTTCGAAAACTATGAGGGGTCGCGGGATGGCGCATTGGTTAGCGCGTTGTCCCAACAATAGGCCAGCCTTGGCGGTTGTGGTTCGAGTCTCGCCCGGGCAACTCTCAGCCGCAGAGACAGGAGCTCCGACAACGACGTGATATTGGTGAAACATCGGTGATGTGGCTGAAAGATTGTCGAAAACCAATTAAAATCCTAAAGCACTCACTCACTCGAAAACTATAAGAAATTTGTTCAAAACAAAAAGTCTTAGGTACATCAGGCTTGTGACCTTTTTTTTCTTTTACTATCAGGAATTATGGCATATTGTTTATTTTCAGTTGCGAGGGCAACAATTAGGAATTAGACCATTTTTTGCATTAATGTAGTATCCGTTGTTATTGAAACATAACTGTGAAACCAATCATGATTGTTTATTAAAACTGTGTGTGTACTTCAGACTAGTAATCTAGTTATGCCTTTCACTACTATGGATTTATACTTATATTTTTAATATTTTTTCGGATATTGCGAAAATAAGTTTGACGCCGTCTCATAATGGGTAAAGCTCGTTTTCATACCATAATTTCTGAAATATTCATTTTGAGCAAGCTGTCTCGGCACTGAATCCTGCATTGTTGATACATTACATGTATGTTTCCAAATGTGTTATCCGATTGTCTATGTTGTTTTGCAGCAAATAATGAGATTGCTGACTCTGTCTGCTTGTTATATTTGTTCTGGGTACTTGATTAATATTCTTGTAAGCTACGGTTTTCTCACCGCAAACATCTATTGGCTTATAGTAGACTGTGACTTCTTTATCCAAATAATGGATATGTAAAACTCTGTAAAAGTTGTTGTTTTATAAGCGCATTAGGCTTGGAAACTGTGAACTAATTACTGTGCATTGCATATGTCCGCGTTTAAAGAAACGGTACTCGCATTTGTTTCTTATCCTGTAGAACATAAGTGACGTTTAAACTAAAGCAGCTCTGAGCACTAACTGCAATTCCCACTTGCAGTTGACTATCTCTGAGCCATTTTCATTAGATCGTTTTGGAACCACGTCATCCCACTCACGCGGACACGCCAAGAATCATGATTAAACGAAACCATCTGATGCAATGTAGCCTACATACGATACTGAATAACCCTTTTCAGCATCTGACATGCTCATTTCATCAACACAGAAACGGAGTTCCTTTGAAGGACAAGCATATATTGGTCATCTTCCTAATACAGAATGGTTAAGTAGTACAAATACAATGTAACAATTAAACGCTTGAATCTGTAAAGAGTAGCACCGTCAAACCCAAACATAACTCATGGGTACATGTGTTAATGACACAGAGTTCTACAGTGTGATATTTTTTTCAAACATGAATCCATAACGATGCCACTGAAAAGTGCCGAAGATGTAAAACTATAATTAACTTGCCAAACCGATGTCACAATCTCTGTGAGTAAATTGCGTTACTTCAGAGTTTGGTGTTTCTGTTTTCTGTTGGGTTTCAGCAGTGTGGGGGTGACTTTTCCATATTGGTTGATGAGGGCTACCAACGGGTAACAAATGACTTACAACAACCGTTATACCTGAATTATTATATCAGGGAGATTCAACACAGGGAGCGGTCACTCCCCTTAATTGCGGTAAAGCAGTGTCCGTTTCCTTGCGCATGCGCAAGTAGAAGACGTTGGTTCCTGTTCAGGCTGTTGGCTTCGCTTGCTCTTTTTTTGAGAGGACGTCTTTGAATTTGTACTGTCTGTGAAGAAGAATCGCTGTGGCAAGTTAATAAAAGAATCATAATGGTAAGAAATAATGTCGATGATCGTGAAATCAGCATCTATGGTGAAAATATCGATCTTGGCTTCCTGAAAACCCGCAGTGTGTTCCACTCTAACCGTCGGTAATCTTGTGGGTCTTCCAGCCGAAGTTACATGGTATTCTTGTACTCTAACTCCAAATTTGTCACAAATGTAAACAATCTAAGGATTTTATATTATCACAGAGGAAATCGTCACACATAATGAGAAGCAAATGTGATCTTGATAGGTTTACGCAAACATCAGTTATATATTTTTGAAAATCGTCATTCTGAGCAAGAGACGGTCACTCTGTTATCTGTTCCTTCTCGGGTGTTTACGGAAGAAGTCCGGAGACTTCCAACGCCCCTTTGAAGGCCGGATGCTACTCTCGCAGTTCAGCGCACTGATGCTAATTAGCAGTAACAGTAGTAAATCCCATTGAGTGACCGCTCCCTGTGTTGAGAATCCCTGCCCTAATGTAACCCAAGCAGCAACTAGGCGCTAGAAGGTTAACAACACTCCTGATGGAGGACCAGTACCCAGTTTCAGCTTGGTGGACAGAGGCAATTTGCGAGTGAAGCCAATCGCCCAAGGTTACACCACTAACGTTGCCGGCGTCTCAGTGTGAGGCAGGGTCGAACCCTTGAAGACCTGGAAGCGTTCAACGCCAGCCGATCACCCATCCAACTACTCTCCGGTCTCGACGTTGCTTAACTTCTCAACCTCGTGACCTCTGTGCGTTGGACTAGGCCAATTCGCCTCACAAATGTGGTTCATCCGATTCAAATGTACGTTCAAATCGCTCTTTATAAAACACAAATCTTTCGCAAATATGACGATTGCGTCCTTAATTTGTTGTGGACGATAAACTAACCTTTATCAAGCGCAAATCATGCTGCCCTCCGTTTTTTTTAACTCAGAAACGAACACATGTCTGGTATTGTCATAAGTCCGAGTCTCGGGGTTCATTGCGCTTTCGCTGTGTTCTGCAGCGTAGCGAAAGCGCAGTGATGGTCCGAAATCAGGCTGTGAAGTCATCACAATGTGCTTGTTGATGCGAGATTTATTTATAGATATAAGTCATCTTGGGGAATTCCATTGTTAATCGCCAAACACTGCGTGCATCTTGGCGTAAAAAATTGGGAAGACAATGTGTGGTATGGATCGTCCAGGCATGTTTTAACACGATGTAACTTTGATCATGTCTTTTTCAGTTGATAGCGACCTACTATACCTATTTACCCGTTCAGCCTTCAACGTCATTTTAGTTGCAGCAAAGTTGTTGCAATTGCTGCGAAGTTGTTGACGTTAAAGATTGACTCCGTTTTTCAGTTGATACCGCACAGTAGGATCATTTACGGGCTGTATGATTCATCTTGGGATCAGTTGAAGCCAAATATCCGACGTATTATAAGTTGAACGTAGGGCCTACGTCTCCTGTCCGTGTTCGCAGTGCATAGGAAAAGCACATCACCTGCACAAAGCGAAAGTAGGCCGAGATCGCTTGCTGTGTATAAATTCGTATTAAAATGTTTAATGACAATTTTGCTGAGGATGAACAGAACAAAGGCGGGATCAAACACGGTCGTTAGCCTGCACGCTTTTCTAGAAACTCCTACTGGGAATCTATATGAAAATTATCAGAACGTATTAGGACTTCCATTGGTGGCCATGACGGAGAACATCCGTCACACAATACACCACAGAGATAATTACTGGACCATAATAACATGATGCCTGGAATTAGAAGAAGACATACCATAGGTTGACCTAAGCCCTAAAAATGTAATGTGGTGGAAATGTGGTAGAATTCCATAAGGTATTAATGGGTATTTTAGAAAGATATTTTTCATGAACTATGTTGAGCCCCTACCGCTTTACACTAATCCTGAATCCACTCCTCTGTAAACCTTAAGCACACCTGCAGCGGTACTTAGCCTAATCATCTCTTAGATGTAAATGCATATACCATGGATGAACGTCCATCTTGAATCAATAATATTATACGCATACGATATTTTCCCTGGGTAGAAACAATCACAAAATTGCATTTTCACTAAAAACAACAGCTTCTTGGAGAGCGCGTAGAATGGACTGATAGGTGTATTTACATATCGGTTAATTACCGCTGCCATTCACACGTCTTTACTGCAAACAAACAGCAGCTGTTCCAGTGGTGTCACGTGACTCATATCTAAGTGTATGTGAGTATGTATTCGGTCAAAAGTTCAGTTAAAGAGCGAAGTTTTTGAATGCATCTATAAGCGCTTTGAGAAACTTAACTCTTAACCAGATTGAATCTGTGTGTAATTTGCGCAATGATACAAAAGAAAGAGGAGATGACCATCATGTGTACAAATCCTCAGCAACTAACAAGTCGCCAGCTAGTTTCTTGCGCAGTGATACAATAGAAATAATTAGATCCGCAGCAACTAACAAGTGACCAGCTAGAAGGACCTGTGTACAATTATTTTGAATCATGATAATAATAGAATGTAGATGTGTCTAAACTTCGCAGCAACTAACAAGTCACCAGCTACAACGGGCCTGTGTATATTTTGAGCAATGATACAATAGAAAGAGTATTATGTGCATAAAATCCGCACCAACTACCAAGTCATCAGCTACAATGAGTCTGTGTATATCCCGCGCAATGATACAATAGATAGAATTAGATGTGTATACAGTCCGCAGCAACTAACAAATCACCAGCTATAATGAATATGTGCATATCGTGCACACTGATACAAAAGAAAGAGTAGAGGTGTATAAAGTCCGCAGCAACTAACAAGTCACCAGCAACAATGGGTCTGTGTATATTTTGAGCTGTAAATTCAACAGAAAGATTGGATGTGCAAAAAATCCGCACTAACCAGCAAATCACCAGCTACAACCAGAACAGTTCTGTTTATATCTTGAGCAATGATACAATAGAAAGAGTAGATGTTCATTAAATCTGCAGCATACTTCTTGAAAGATGACATTTTCCAGTGTTGTACCGGAACATTTTGAAACATCACCATACAAAATGGTGCAATCTCAGCCTATTTCAATAATGTTCATAATATTTGCAAGGTTGACTGAATGCTAACATGGCTTCATGACTTTTCGCCGATGCTTCAGAATGTGAGGACCGAGTTAAGAATATATGCGGACTTAAAATTTCAGAACGTTTAAGCGCGCATTTTAACATCAAAGGCAAAATATCGCATTTGAATGACGAAAAAAGGACCTTTTTAAAAATAGGAAAAAGAAGACGTGGAATGAGTCAACTTAACGTGGTCATTGGAACCATGTATCATTTCACAACCTTTCTCAACTCCCCAGGAAGCATACCACCCAAGCTGCCCGTTAGGCGCTAGAAGCATAATGTTCACAATTGTCATCCGACCAGGTACCCGATTTCAGTTTGATGGACAAAGGCAATTTGCGAGTAAAGTCACTTGGTGACATCACTGGCATTGCCAGTGTCTCATTTTTAACTTCAAAAAGCTATAAGTACTTCACAAAATACAAAACTACTCTGCAACTACCTGCAAGAACTATACACGAACTCTGTTATACGTGTTCATCTGAGCGTCTCTGAAATTAAAACATCGCGCTATGCACGGATCGTATGACATAAATATTTAAATTGATGTAAAATTTATTTATTGGCTATAAGATGCAAATACTTCAGTGGCCACTAAATTATGTATTTTGTGCAAAATTGAAACACTAAATTTCAAGTTGGATAGGTGGTCAAACTCGGCGTTTTCTTTTAAAAAAACAACTTATGGAACGATATACATATACATAAAATTATGTACATACCACGAATAATAGACAAAAGATACAGCATGTCTGTCGGTTACAGCCCTTTGAATAGCCTCATTTATCTGGATCGTCATGCCATGAAACAATTTTTTAAAAACAATGCATTCCGACAGAATCTTGAAAATATTCATAAACCTTCTAAAACGTTACACTTCGCATTCGGCTCGTACTCGGAAAGCATTCGAAAACCGACTTAAAATTCTTCCGTAAACCCTCAAAGAAAGCTTCGGAATGAGGCTGGCTATTTGAAAGTAGAAAATAAATCCGTCTGCATCTGCCGGAACTGAAGGTTATTTAATTAGAAATACATTTTTACAATTTATGATTCACACGTTTCTTTTTCACACGGATAGCACTAGACCTAATTTAGTGTTCGGGATCATGTATCCAACCTTAAGATCACATGCTTCTTTAACAAAGTTGTTGAAGTTATAAAAAGGAAAAGTATGCAGTACTGAGTAGCCAGTCGCTACTAGTCACGTATCCGACATTCAGAAGTCAGATATACTATTAAAGTAAACAGGATTGCCTGCTAGTCTTGAACCCCCATCTGAGGTTTAAATCGATACACTTCCTGAAAGCGGATGGGTTCCAATCATGATGAGGTAAGTAGATCCTCGAATCTATCTCCCCGGTGAGTTCAGGGACCCAGGTGTATTGATTTCTGATCCAAGTCATTGCCCGTCGCTTCTAGACCAGGCTGATAAGGTAACGTCTACAGTACATTAAACTTAAAAGCAATCATTATCAATTTAATTTCTGCTCGTATACAATCTTCTTATTGAACGTCTGTGTCTTACCGCAATCTAAAGATTGAATTATAGTGTCTACCTTGATGCCAGCCTTTCCAATCTGAATGTCGATGAACATTTGGATACCACGAGATACTGATTTGATTCTTGGCCGTTAGTACGCGGTACGTTTATTTCCATGCTTTACAAGAGACTCATCTTGCGCTATCTCGACGGATTATCAAAGAAACACACATGTTATATGCTTATTTTACACTACGCATGAACGCCCGAGCTCCACTATAATTCTATATACCGACACAACGAAGCACAAGCAAAAACCAAAATTAGTGCTCACCAAAATACTACAATTGTTATTTAGGTCAAATCAGGAGCGGATCCAGGATTTTGGAAAGGGGGGGTCCGACTTGAAAAGCGGCGGGGGGGTCCAACATGCAAAATGTCAGTCCCATCCGGGGTTTGAGGACTCTTTACTATGCAATTTTCCGTATTCGATTTTCAAAGGGGGGCCGGACCCACTGGACCCCCCTCCCTGGATCCGCCACTGTCACATTGTTTCCAGGCGTTTGGTTCAAGTGCCTTACTCTTCGACGGGTCCAAAAACAGCAGTTACATGTGAAATGCCACTACGTTTACCCGTGTTGCTGTTTTGACTGTGCTTCAATTATGGCTGAACAGCTTTACTTACAAAAGCACAGCGAAAATGAAACTGGTTTGTGCAGACCGTTATTTATACCCCTAGTCAGCACGATTTCAGCATGCAATTTGTGTTCTTCATTTGTTGTGCTTTCAATTTAAATTTGTTGTCTTCATGTGATGCGTTCCATGATGTGTTCAAGCAATCCGTTATTCAGTTAACAGCATTATTTATGGTATTTTGCGTGTCCAACGTTAATTTTTCATCTCGAATTAAATACGATAAAAATATTTCAAATTTACAAGTGATGCGTTTTCAGTTCAGTATAATGTATATTCTCATCCTAATGAAGAAGCTGCATGTACTCTGAACAACAGGTATGATGCTCACCACCACTCCATCCCCGCTTTTCATGCTCAGAGTCGCGATCACCCCTCCCCCCTTATGAATTTGTTCCTTCGACGCTGCAAGAAGAGGGTAGATGTAAACATACTAACAACATGCGTGGCAAAGTGACCTTGAATATGATTGTGTACACTGCGTCGATATCTAGTTTAATGAAGAGTTGTGCAAACGAATTGATGGTATTGATTTTAACCATGTTAAATCCGGTGTCGATACTGTTGCTATAACATTTTATGTAACAAGCTTGTTTTAGCAGTAGACTGTACATGTAAATTCAATACAAAAATATCTAGCCATGATTCTAAGCCCTGGTTGGATCCTAAATTCAAAACAGTTCGAAAGCAATACCACAAAAGTTAAAAAAGCACTCGGCCAAAAAACATAATTACAATCGACAAGGGTTTTTAAACACAAGCAAAATCGCCTTAAGCGATCCATTCGTAATTGCAGGAGGGAAATAGTTTCTGCTGAACATAATTTTTAAAAATAATAAGCCTATGATTCAGATAATGTGTATAACGAGCATACACTGCCGGGCAAAATAAACGACACCCAGATTTTGAGAGCTCCTGAAAGTAATCACAAATACGTTGGATGTGCAAAGATATCCCTTCGAGATTATGAAGTTATGTCAACGACATGATGTCAGTCACATTACACTCGTTGAAATCCAAGCATCCTTTTGATCAGCTATGACATAAAGACGTAAAGGGAAATAACTGAAATCATTTGGTATCGTTTCTTTTACCCGGCCGTATATTAAGTCGCCAATATATTATGTTATGATGCCTGTTCATTATAGATTACTTAACGTTATCTTTGAGTGTAGTGTACCACCAACAGCCTGGCTTACTATACTGACGTCCAAAAGAAAGTATACCAAGATTTTGAGAGACTACTGAATGAATTCACAAATGCGTTGGATATCCAAGAGATATCCCTTCAAGACTTGGAAGGTTTATCGATGAGATGATGTCAATCAAATTACACTCACCAAAATCCAAGCATCCTTTTGATCAACTATGGCATAAGGACGTAAGGGAAAATAATTGAAATCACTTGGTATACTTTCTTTTGGACGTCAGTATAGTAATGTAAGCCCTACGCATACAAGTAACAGCAAGACGAGCCCACGCAGAGAACCCCGAAAATTGTTAAGGGCCTATCAATATTGTGGCTCAGACATTAACGTGTATATCAGATTTAGAAACAATTGTATTCCTTTTTTGGTATGTTCTAATTTAGTTTATGAAATGTGTGTCCATGGATTTCATGAAATAAGGATATTTTTATCAGGCTTTGCCATATACAAGGTAAATCACTTCAACTTTATTTGTAGAATCGGCAAACAATGATATAATATTCAACTGTACCCCATGGGATGTCCGGAGAACGATGCTTCGTCACTTGAAGAAAATAGAGCTCCAGTCTAAATGCTTGTCGTACAAGGCGATTAACATGGGGATCTTGTGTTCTTTATATCAGTCCCGTTCATGAATCTGTTTTCAATTGTGGCTGAAATATTGCCCTTGCACAGTGGTTTCCGATTTGTTGCAAGAAAGTGTACATGACATGTAGGTAAACTCTGCAGAAAAGTCAGATGTTCTCGATATGTTTCAATTAGCACTATTGCTTGTGCAAAATCTTTCACGAATTTCATAGATTAAGGACTAATCGTTTTTATCTCTTAAGAGAGACACACTAGTTAATTGTACTCCGTGGAATGGCGTGTTACCACTTAAAGAGAACAGAGACAAGGTATTCCAATGCTTGTCGTACAATTAAAATTAAAATTGTGAACCTGATTATCTTGTTAATCATTGCAGGTTGTCTAACAACTTAAATACAATCGAGTCTGGACAGATAACTAATAGATAGCGATCTTTCTTTTCTAGTCATTAGTTTGGCCAAAGGAATGACAGAATCACACGAACTGTGTACTGAATGACATAGGACATATTGGACCCCAAGGTATGTAAAAGGTGTCCGGCGCTGTTAGTTTTACACTGTTTATTTGTAAGTTTTATGTAATCATCATCCCACATGTGCTCTATCGTGTACCAAAGATATAAGAATGTGGTGTATTCCATTCCGGAAATATTTTGCAAAATGCTGCACTGGACCCCAGACAAACATTTAATACACACACATGAAATCAGTGTGCTCACTGCTCGATATTTATAATACATGTATAATACAGTGCAATCATGACACACAGATCTAGGTTTAGTAGTTGAAATAATAAAAAAAGAAAAATCTTTTGAGAGATGATGTGTTCCCTAAAAGTGTGGGGGGGGATCATTTGCACTTTGTATAAATCTGGAGACAACCTTGACCCCAGTTATTATAGGGGTATCTCACTGATAAACTGCTTAAGCAAAGTACTAACATCTATACTTAGCAACAGGCTCCAAACATGGTGTGATAACAATTACATCATCAGTGAATACCAAGCTCACTTGAGGCAACGTTATTCAACAACTGATCATACTTTCACTCTTCACTCCATGATATCTAAACACTAAACACAAAACAAGAGGGAGATGATATTGCCTGTTTATTGATTCCGCTAAAGCATTTGATTGTGTTAATCACCAAGTGTTATATAAATATCCTCATAAAATTGGCATTACTGGCAAAGTACTGAAATTAATAGTGCAAATGTCTTCATCCCTCAGTGCTTGTGTGAGAACAAATGATGGTTTATCACCATATTTTAGGTGTACTGTGGAACTAGGCGAGGATGTACCCACAGTTATTTGTCATCTTTATTAACCAACTTGTCACAAGGCTGGAGGAGGAAGGCGGAAGAGGAGTATTTCTTACCCCTAACACCCCTGACATTTTTGCACTATTGTTTGCAGATGACGTACGTCTCTGCTGTCTCAGAGAGCGCACTCCAGTTACAAAAGCAAATAGATTTCCTTAACCAGTTCTGTAAAGTTTGAGAAAGACTAAAATAATGGTATTTAGAAGCACATGAGAAGTGGTTTTAAGCTGGCCAACCATTGGGGTTGTTAATGTTTACAGATATCTCGTTACGGTTTTCACACCTAAGCTGTCTTGGACCAAAGCTCAAAATTGCTTAGCATCGCAGGCAAGGAAAGCACTGTACGTCATTTATGGTTATCAAAAACAATTTGGACAGATTGACGATAAAATCTTTTTAAATCGTTCGATGTGATGGTCTCCCCGATACGTTGTTATGGCTCAGAGGTATGGAGACTTAAATATAGCAAAATAATTTAAGCTGTTCATTTCAGATTTTGCAAGTCTATATTGAGAGTGGGCAAACTCGCCAATACCAATATGGCACTGGGTGACACAGGCAGAGTTACCTTGCAGTACAGTTATATGTCTAGAGCTATTAAGTACTGGTGTAGGTTCATTCAAGTTTTTCAACTTGACTCTATCAGATTACCACACCAAGCATATTTAATGCTGAAAGCTTTGGATGATAATGGTGTTGTTAATTGGGTTTCAAGTATTAGAACAATTCTTTTCCAGCATGGCTTTGATGTTGTGTGATTTAGCCAAGATGTTGGGGATAGA
>JAUELE010054134.1:2772-15730 GCA_031471655.1 Diodora aspera
AAAATTAATTATCGTGTGTTAATTCGACACGATTGAGAAAGAAAATACTCAGGCAAACTGCCTTTGAGGACAAGGTTGGGTGGTTATTTGAAAGTGAAGCCATGTTGGCATTATAGAGAACATTATAAAGAATACTATCTATAATTTAGGGAAAGTTAGTGTACATGTAGGTGGCAGGATAGATTTGGTATATGTCTGAGAGCAAATGTTTTGTAGTATAAAGAATGGTATCTTGAATTTGGAGAAACTTGGTACACATGTCAGTGGCAGGGTAAATTTGGTACAAGTATATGTTTGAGAGTGAAGTCGTTTTTGTATTATAAAGAATGCTATCTGAAATTCAGCGAAACTTGGTGTACATGTCAGTGGCAGTGTAGATTTGGTATATGTTTCAGAGTGAAGTCTTTTTGGTATTATAAAGAATACTGTCTTGAATGTAGGGAAACTTAGTGAACATGTTGGCAACAGTGCCGCATAGGCCACGAGTAAAATATTTGTGGTTGGTAGTCAATCTTTTTGGGGGCTATATTGAATTTACAATGACACTGAGATGACTTTAAGATTGAGTTTCAATTCACATTAATATGTAACCCAAAAATAGGCTATGCACACAAAAGCGAAAGTGAAAGCCCGGATTTCAACCAAGGTGAGGTGATCACACGCATGCACACTAACACATGCCACATCTTTCAGAGATAGCATATTGACGTAAGGCAACTGCCGTTTGAGAATGAACATAAAAATAATGATACGGATGTCAACAAGTTAAAAACAATATTATCTTGTTTTATGTACATCTGCGTGATATTGACATTTAGATCATATGTCTGAGTGTATTGATCCAGCCGCCATGCTATAAGCAACCTATATTACGCCTTTGTGTTTTGCCTGACGTCATTTAATTTAATAAGGTAGCTATATCGATTCAGTAAAATCAGGTGTCAGTGATGAGTGGCAGTTTAGTAATAAATTCCACTGCCCATCACTCCTATATAACTCGTGCAGAGTTTTATTATTATTTATACTATGCAACGGTCAAACACAGAGATGGATTATATTACAGAAAGAAAGAATGGTGTACACTTTGTGTGGTTGTCTCTCTGTCTTCCTTTCGGCTGTTCTGTCACCCTTTCTGTCTATATGTCCTTCCTGTCTTCCTGTTCCTCTTCTGTCTCACTCCATCTCTCTGCCTCTCTTTCTATCTCCTTTTCTGTTTCTCTTCCCTCTTTCTGTCTGTCTGTCCCTATCTCTCTGATCAGCTGTATATCTTTCCATCTCTCCGTCCGTCTGTCTGTCGTCTCTCTCTCTCTCTCACTCCTGTCCCGCTCTCTCTCTCCTACATGTACGAGTATATGGTTTAGGATTATAGTGATATAACCATACCATGCACCTAGTTTATTCAGATGGTGGAAATCGACATAATGTACAGGTTCACACTTGTCTGTCTGTTAAACAGTAACAACTCTGATCTAATGTTACGGTTTGATGAATTCAGTCAGTTTGCCGTATTCACTAAATGTTAATACTACACCAATTGTAGCTCAGGCATCCGCCATTTGGAAGAAATCTTGTTTTGTCACTATTAGCAACAGCGTTTATGCGATGACGTCCACAACTATAGTACGTATTTCTATACAAAGTGTTGATGAGTTTGCCTTTGCTGTCTCTGCAGTGTCCGAAGAAAACAGGACCGCAAAGTCCGTGAGGGAGCAGAGAGAAGCGGGCTTCGGGCCTTATGATCCGACGGTGGTCAGTTTGGCTGGCGTCGTGTTGTAGATAGGGGACGTCACTCCAATTATATCAGTCGGTATCATCAACATTAATGGTTTTAAGTTTATACTTAATTTGGCGTCTGCAGATAATACCTAGATGATAGTTTAAGTATTATACTGCCGGGCAAAGAAACGATACCAAGATTTTGAGAGACTGCTGAATAAATTCACAATTGCGTTAGATATGCAGGAGATATCTCTTCAAGATTAGGAACTTTTATCAACGATATGATGTCAATCAAATCACATTCGTTGCAATCCTAGCATCCTATTGATCAGCTATGACAGAAAGACGTAAAATAACTGAAATCATTTGGTATCGTTTCTTTTGCCCGGCAGTATATTTGATATCTGTATTGTACTGGCAGTGAAATAAATTTTACTCAAAAGATTTCTTTAATAAAAAAAAGATTAAAAATTAGTGCAATATATAAATATTCAACACCTCCACAAACTTCGATATAGAGATAAAATAGCCTTTGACCAACTGTGCATCAAACGCCGTTGCAAATCTCGTACTGTTTAAATATCATCAACCTTTGGTTGCAGACCAATAATGAGAGTAGGAAAGATCGAAGTGTTTAACTCTGCTTCTACTATTAATTATATAGCTGAGGTCTAGCTCCACCTCTTGGCCGTCGGCCCGCCCTTTCAGATACAACCTATGAGGGTCCAGTAAGCAGTTTGATATCGTCACACTGATGTGCCGCATGTCACATATATAGACCAGTTTCCTGTGGAGTTAGCTTTAATGAGTCTCAGCATTGATTGCTTCCGATCACTGTCACACATGACAGCTGCAGCTGGTAGGATTGCCTTGAAATCTGAAATGTGATCTCCATCTAATGCAGTTCGTTCTGTAGATGACGAACGGTTTTCCTGCGCCTGCAGACCGGCCGGTACTCCGCTTCGATTTTATACACGTTTCAACTACTTTCAAGGCTGTCCCGGTCAAACTCGAAGCTTTGTGACAAGTTCGTGTCGTTTCCTTTCTAAAGGATCAAATTTTACCGAACTTTATAACTACGAGGTTTGCAAACAATGTGTGAAACCACGTTGGACTTGTCCATAAATATTCTCACAATGCCAAAACGTGTTCACTTTTATGTGTGTGGCATTCGCCGTTAATTTGATGGAACATTCCACGCAATTGATAAAAATCTGTGTGTATCAATTATCAATCGTCGTCAGTGATGGTTGAAAATATAACGTGTTTTGCTTGCTCACTTCTGGAACAAGAGGACTTGAATGTGCGTTTAAACATACATTGATTATTGAACAGGATTTGAATCTGAATGTCAACCTGAGGACACCTTATTGCCATATCGCCAGTAATACATGAACAGAAAAATAGAGATTTCGGGGCCAGAGAGTTGGTTCGGCACACACAAAGAAAATTCATCTTTGGTCAGTTCTTTTAAACACGATTCTTTATTGAAGACTGTTGATACTCGATTTTCTGTTCTCTTTAACCGGCCATGCAATTCCTTTCCCTTTAGAGTACGTTGTTAGGTTCCTTTCGTCCCCTCAGATATTTTTCTGTTTCTTTGGTAGCATTTCTGAGGGTAAATACGGAACTCAGTATCGAAGTAAGCTTATCTATTACTTCTGCAATACTCAGAACTAACCCTAACAATAACAGAATCCCAGTATTAGTTTCAACGAGGGAACAAAAGGAACTCTTGCCGGTCATAACCTGATTATCTGCTGTCCTGTTTACAAAGCCAGAAATGTTTTTATGGCCTTGAATTCAGTATGGCGCCTCACTTCCAATCTTTGCTTTTTGAAAAATCGTGAATATATAGCCTACATAACTTCACAACCATAAGAACATTAATAGATAAATATGTGCATGTAGAATAGCTAGATTCCGGACACAAAACTCTGTAAGAACGGGACATTATTAATAGACATCGCAAAGTTTTTTGGGGTGTCATTTCACATTATAATTCATTCTACAGACATGCGTCAATGTACGACCAGCATTTGTTACACGTTGCATTTCAAACACATTTAATCTACTAATCTGAGAACTCTTAAAGCAAAATATTAGTGAACAAGATCACAAAGAAACGGGGATGTGACCGTTCTGTGACACTGATACGCCAACACCTGAGTTTATAAAGACTGATGTTATGGGTGACGACTTCCTGGTCTGGTGGAAGATCCATGAGCAGGTATATTCTGAAGACGATGTAGATACATTAGTCAGCAAAGAAACTGTACAATCTAAGCGGGACAGAACGGGTTGCCGTGTCAGAGTAGGATTCGATTTATTTTCTATAAGAAATCTTAAAACTAATATGCTCGGTCTTAGACCTCGTAGAAACGTAGGTCGACCTGGGCGATATTGGAACCCAAAATGCCAAGGTTAACCACTCGCTCTACAGACACTAACGGCGTTGTACAGTATTCAGTTACAAACACGAAGAAACCTCATTTGGAATATTTTGGAAATGGCCATTGTAATTGTACTAGCTTTTCAAAATGATAAAATTATTAAAACAATCGACTAAAAACATCAATCTGTAAGAGCGTTTATTGCAAAGGTAAATGTATAAATTATTGTCTTTCGCTCTTTGTGTTCAACTTATAATGCTAAAAAGGATCTTTAGTGCGCGTATTAAACGTTTTATTGTGTTTTCTACATTCTAAGATCAATAACTTATATCATATTGGGTGTATATTAGACGTGAGGCGCTGTGGCCGTGAGCAACAGGCGACGGACTCGTGATCCAACGATGGTTAGGTCGCGGGCTCGATCCTAGCTAGTGGCGTGCAGTGTTGTACCCTTGGACAAGATACTTAACTCCACTGAGTCTTGTCCCAGCCCAGCTAAAAAATGGCTATTGCCGCTGCACTGCGGCGACAACCACCCATAAGGGTGGGAAACGAATTTTCCTGTGTATACATGGAAAATTAAGTTATTATTATATGAAGTTAAGTTATTATTATATGAAGAATTCTACCAAATACACCTCACCTTCCTGCACTAGTTAGAACACGATCAGGTGTTCCAAATATTTGCATTATGAGCGGGTCATTTCTATTCAACAGTATTACAACTATACCATCAGGGATGTACATGTATCTCTAAGCAACGGTAACAAATGATCCGATACTTGTAAGATTCAAAAGTTGGGCTTGCACAATAACATTCAGTAGGCGGAACGGTGTACACAGACAAGCTCATCTAATTTGGAAAGATTGGAATCTGCAGGCATGTGCAATTCATAAGCCTCGTGTTTAAACGCTCTGCTCTACCGTGGTAAAGCCATCATATGCACTATAAGCAGGTTTGCAGAAGGAGAAGATGAATTAACACATGTTTGTTAAAAGTATTAAAACAATGCGATGAGAAGCCACAACGTCAGGATACAAGGTACAGTCAAATATCCCGGCATCCCTCCGTCAGTAGTTGCACCCTTCGGTTGGGTTTGTGTCAGGCCTATGTAGTGAGGTCAAGGGGCAGGTAATGGCTCGATTTACATATGGATATCAGTAAGATTGAAACTCGTATTATCAACGCGTTTGGATGATCACGCGTAAGGCACTATTCATCACTACGCCAGCATTACTCATTTCGTGAACCAACTACACCCGACAGTCCCAGGTTCTAGTCAGACCAACGGGGCCTCGGCATCTTCTTGCAGTAGCCAGTCTTGCTACAAGTCGAAATAGACTTGCTACATTGTCTGCTCTTGATTCGCCTGAACCAGCCGTAGCTCGAAAGTTTCGGGAAGAAGAATTACTTCAACATTTTCACTACATTCAAATTTACTTCACGGGAAGAAAGACGCAGATATTATAATTACTTCCCGAACCATTATTATTATTATTATTATTACTATTATTATTATTATGTATTGAACAAACCAATGGATAAGTTTGGTTGGATTAGAGTATTGTAAATTAAGCAATTAGTTAAATAGTAGTTTTGAAATATTGACTAATATTCCGCTAATAATCTGAATAGAGCTGACTTGTCACAATTTCAGGTAAGTGAATACCCATGTAAGAGTGTTTGTGAGATTAACCTAAAAAGTTAAGTGCAGATATCTGCGGAGGTTTCGTTGCAAAACAGATAAACACAAAGAGATCTGTGTCCTATAAAATTCAATGTTGGTGCCAGATTGGACTACAGAGTACTTTTGGATTATGCTCTTACTTAATCCTTCTCTCTGTCATAATGCATATATCTTTCTAGTCATTTTATTACAATTCTTAAGTTTTATGAAACATATTATAGAGACGTAGGGTTCCAGAAGATCGCTTTGTTGCACCCCAGCTGACAAATTTGCTGTCGAACAGACATTGGCCATCCCGACTTGCTGGAGAAATTACACAGATGCAGGTTAAAGAGTATGATCATTGCTATAAAATGCAGTCTGTATTGTCATAAAGATCCTACCAATTAGAGGGTATGAGAATGTCTACACGCACGAAGATCGCCGAGGCCCTTTTATCCGGAAGTAAGTCAGACACTGACGCTTGTTATAGGGCGGTATTATGTGCTGATAAACTTCTCGGAACTACGTGTAAAACTTTTAAGACTTTCTAACATTACACGCCGTTTAAACCACTTATTAATCAGCGCCTTGGAATGCGTGTTTAATGGGCGATTATATGATATAGTTGTACATCTAATTACAGGACATGCATTCTAGGTTGTAGGTGGTAACAGACTTGTGGCGACATGGCGTGGTTCTGCAAAAACAGCCTATGCAACCCATGCACGTACACACATACACAAACAGTAAACAGCTAGTGATTTACAGTGCACGTAATGTGCTAGATATCCTAGACAGCAGTTTAATGTTACGCTAACAACATTTTGCCAACTAAACCTTTTAAAGCAGTTGTGCCCCAACGCGTTTCCCCAATTTACTTCCAACGTTTGTGCCCAATGCACTCTTTGCATCATAGGTCCCTCATCCCCTGAGTTACCGCAACAAATATCATATTGATTTTTTTCTTTAGGATCGTTTTGTAAACAAGTCATTTTCTAAGAGAATATTACGGATTTTACCGATATTACGCGTGATTTCGGTAAACAGGTAAAAGATCTCAGTGTGGATTTATCTAGAACAACTAGTGTACCTTACAAGAGAATTGATGGTACGAGCCAATTTTTACAAGAAATACTATATATTGTAATTTACTGATGTCATATTAAAACAACTTTTTACTTTCATAACATATATATTGAACTAAAGGTCTACGTTACAGCGTTTAATCAATATTTCGTTCGCCTTTTTGTAAATGTTAAGAATATGTTCAATAAGTACACATGAATATATCACAATATGTTGTACTATATATTAATCATACCACCCACAGGAACATACATTGCGCTCTCTGTCAACACTGTATTTGTCGAAAAACATGATTGCATAAAGTTATAGTTAGGATATGCCAGAAGAAGAAGAAGATTTTGTTGTAATTCATGCCTCCGGCCCATATACAAAACATACGGATCAGCTAATTAAAAGTTACATACTTCAAGAACATTTCCAGCTGTATTATAGGGACTGAACCAATGCATGTTAACAGATTATTGCGTTGTGCAGTTTATGTGATAACTGAAGAGTATCATGGTCGTTTTTGGAATTCAAGAGAGCTATAAATTCTAGTACTGAAGGCATACGTTGTTAACATTCAGGTAAATAGTTTCTTCTTAAATCGTGAAAATATGAGCAAACAAAAATAAAATTAATTTTATTTTCGACACCTCCGTTACATAACAGACATATTCTTTCTGATTTTTCCACATACATTTCCCCCCTTTCGTTTATCATCAAATCCAGTAAGCCAAGTTTATGTCAAATCATTAGGTTACGTACGTTTCGATCTAGAAATCAATATTGATGAATATCTTTTAGGTTGGAGAAGTGTCTTAAATTGTTTTGTAAGAATCGTATGTGAACTTTCAATGCTGGTGGAAGTCCATATGATAGATTGGTCCCTGAATCCCTCAGAAAACAATATATATCACCAACTGTTTGACACAACCATACAAAATCATATCCATATTAAAATACAAAATGTTAACATGATGCTTTGGGAAAACGACATTCCAGAAAACAAAAACTATAATAGCAGTAAATATACCTTTCAAAATCCACGGACGAGCATGATACTTGAAGAAGCAACAGGTCAACATATGTTTAGCGTGAATTTTGGAATTGTGAGCCCAAAACACCTTAAAAGTTCAAAAACACACATGTTCATTTAAAGCAATGCCCTGTCACTCAAGAATTAGATTTCGACCTTAATGATGTCTTCTTTAACTGCAACTGTTTATTTTTTTAATATTAGATATGTGTACATATTGACATGCTTTCCACAAAATTGAAAATATTTTGTCTAATATGCACATCTATGAAAATATCAGTCAACGCTCAGGTGAATATAATACAGTTGATAATGATGTTGTTAAGTGGTTATTCTTGACTTAAACATTGAACGTAGATTTATGACAAAACATGTTCACATATATACATGCAGTGTATTAATTGCCGTAATTTAAAAATGTAAGAACAACATTCTTGACAATAAATTGAAACTAATAAGTGTTTCGGGAAAATTAGTGATCATGCTGACACTACCAAATATTCGTGGTAGTCTGTGCGAAAGACCATGATGTTGTCTACAGACATGCAACTACTGAATCGTGGGAACCCCGAGCATCTCCATGCTTTTGTACAATTTACATGTCGAAGTTGACTTTCTTACCAAGATCGCTAATTTTAACGAGACGTTGCATGCGAATTAGACGTAATCACTAGCAGAGAATTGGAAGATAAAATTTTACGATCATATGAAACCCTAGTAAGTTGGATTGGCGGCGTTTGTATGCTGTACATGGACGTGATAAGTGGAGCTCGACACGCAATACTTTCTCGCGTCGTGGGAACGGCGAAAGAGCTAATATTGCAAAAAAAAGACTGCTAGTTTTTCCTGATACTGTTTCAGTTCGTTAATGGAAACTCGAGATAAATACTAATTTTACAACTAAAATGTGATTCAAACTTTGTCTTAAAATATGGTTCATCATACATTTTAGCTTAAATAATTATTACTTTAATTACTTCCGGATAAGTATTACTTCAACTTTCATTGCTTGACTTATAACCGAAAGAGATCACACGAATACGAAAAAAAATGAAATATGAAAAATAGAAAATACTGTAGTATGTTTCTTGCGTTTGAGATAAGACGAATTTATTAACACTTTAAATGATAAACCAGTAGATTTGCTTTAAATTACCATCTACATGAACGACAATTCAATATACACTGATATCAAAGAAATAATTCGCCATATGTTATCAATACTTATATTTCCATTAAGCACAATAAGTAAATTAACTTGTATAACACGCCTGTCAAATTATTTACAATACTTATTATTTCTATTTCAGCAGTGTTTTCTTTTAATTACTTAAGCACCTGTAAAAACATTTACTAATCAATTTAATATTTCAAAGAAAAACACAACTTAAATTGAATTATAATACTTATTTATAATGTCAGTCAAGCACAAAATTAAAAATGAATTTTAAGTAATTGACTTACATTTGGGTTCTGTGGTATAACTGTACGGCCAGTTCATGATGTGGAGAAAGAGCGAGAGCGTGTGACAGCACTGTTTCTATGCGGGTATAGGGAGTATGTAATCTAACACCACTGACTTGTGTAGCATACCTCACTGGTGAAGCAGTGCCATTGTGCCATGCTCTACGCCACTCTACAGCGTTACATGTGTGCCTTGTTTGTGGTGTCGGGTGCTCTTAGACAATGATTTATACATTTCTTTTTTAAATACGATTTTAATAAGGTCTGTGCACTGCTCTACGGTGACGCTGTATAATCAATGATGTACCAATATGTGATTTATGTGATAAACACGCTGACGTGTTTGTCAGTTTTTTCTCTATATTTGTTTCCCTAGCGTTCTGCAGGAAGGCATGCTTGAAAAATCTTTATAACATTTCTATTTTAATGGAAAACCTGAATCTGTTCTAAAATATACTTATTACACCAAGACGTTTACGAATTGGATGAATGTATCTTCGTTTTTTACGGTTACATCTTGAATGTATATGTATGTATGTCTGTCTGTGAATTTCTCTATATGGTATTTATGTAAATCAAAATGTGATGCTGTGACATCATATATGTCTGAGATCTTGACAATACAAACTTCCTTCTAATATGCAAATTAAGTTTGGAAACAGTGATACCAGTATTTTAATATATCTTTAGTGTATATCCCTTCTGTTATTTTCTCTGTGTAGTCTATATAAAGTTAACGAGACGCCACATGCAATGTTTCTCTCGTGCTAAGTCCCATTGTACATTATCCGACATTGAAATATGTTTAAACTAAACGTAGAAATATATATATATATTTATTCAAATATAGCATATTTCTCTTTTTCAATTGATAATTAATATATATGAAATCACGAGAAAGTAGTTAAATGTTAATTTACTGTCAGTGTTGATAACATTTCTGACTGTCTTATTAAAAATTTAACACTAATACATCTCCGTCTTTGTATTTAAAAATTAAAATGTGTTAAAGGCGAAAACGTGTTACAGAAATCAACACCCCAAACCAAGAATTAAAAACTGTAGCACAGTTTATCAGATGTAATTGTGCTCGTAAAGTGCGAAGTGAATCCACACTAACAATGAATTCTTAAAATATAAACTAAAAAAAATGAAAGGACAACTAAAAGTGGCTTAAAAAGACGAAAACAAAAAGTCAAAGGAATTATGGGTGGTCAGTCACATGATACTATTAGCCGCCCGCTAAGCACGTGCTTTTCCTATCGCGTTCAACGCCGTTAAGGCTGGTGCGTTCTGTCGCAAGTGTTTTAAATCTATAAACAGGTAGAACATGATGTTCGTTGTTACTAAAGATGAGTGTTGAAACTATGTTGACTTTGTAATGGATATTACGCTCAGCATTGATAGCGTTGGTAAATGAAACAGTTCATATATTGTAAGTTTAACAATGAACCAGTTGAGAATTAGCGGATGAAATGTACCTGCAAACACAAATATTCCTAAAGCACACGAATCCGAAACACAACTTGCAAACATTGAATTGTTGGAAAATCTAAATACACATTTTGCTTAAACAAATCCTGTAAGTTTTAAAGTTAAACCCATTGTAATTTAAAGGGACACCTTTCACCGTTCAATTCGGTCTGACTAAAATATCGATACATCAATTAAATAACGGCGAAATCCAAAATGAAAATTAAGTGACATTTTATTCGCCGAAAGGGTCACTTACTCGAACTCTAGAATTAATTCTATAAGTTCCCCATTTCCTATAATTTTCCCCATCGTTTTATGGGTATTAGCTAAAACGATGACAAGCCAAAACAGTGAGGCGCCAAACTTTGCGAAAATCTACGGACATTTCAATGTAATGATCGATGGATATATATATATATATATATATCTTTTGTTGTCACCGTTGTGTCCAAAAAAGTGTCACCGTTTTGATCAAATATCAACCCCCGTTTCGTCTAACTGTGACCGTTTCGTCCAGTCGCATGTCGTATGGCGTATTACCGTATTAGCCAGCTCCATAGTTGCTTACATTTCTCCAAATTCCACGCGCATTTTATTTTTAGCGTTAGACGAAGACGAAAAATCCCTTTTCTTTATCGCCTCAATTAGTGTGAAATCTTTGCGTAAAAAATCGGAAAAAATACAGCACGGTATTGTCATACTAGATGAACAGAAAGACAAGCTCTGAACATGGATTGGCATCTTTGATCATGTTCTTTTAAGCATACCTTTTTCAAATTGTTTTATAATAGTTGTATATGCATTCTTGATTGTCAGTGTGCTACAAGTTCAGAATGGTGTGCAGAGTGGATTAGTATGTGAAGAAGTCAGCATTGGTACCATTTGCAATCACTTTCGTTGTATCATACAGTAATTGTATATGTCTTGTTGATTCTGTTTTATATGTGGAAGAAGTTATGATTTCTACCAATGTACAAATTGCTCTCTCTTCCTCTTCCGCAAAAGAAACTGACAAAGCACAGGCACTGGTTTCTGAAGTTCGTAAGTTGTACATGGATTATTTTCGATTTGAACAGGTTTGAAATTCATATTCTTTGAGATGTGAGGAAAGTCGTCTTGGACCATATTATCTTGCTTTGGGAATCAAAATGTCGAAACATATTTTGAGCCATTGCTTACATTGAAATAACTGGTGAAAACAGTTAATTGCATGATAGCTCACTGGACTGTCAATAATAATAGTAATCAATTAAATAATATCAGTGAAATGTCGTTTATGTCATCGGTTTGACGAAACCGTCAAGGATCTTGTGAGCGGATGATCTGCTTTGGCACCAACCTCATATCTAAAGAGGCATGATGGTATGGCAAGGGTCTCTTACTACCGTCTTTGTCATGCTTATGTCTATATTTCGAGGTCCATCCCTGGTATGACGCTGAGCAGATTCAGCCTGCTTTGGAAAACGATTCTTTCAACGTTGTCTGGAATAAACCCTTCTACAGATTGCGGACCCTTGAGTTCAACAAACCTGATCGTCTTCTCTTTGATAAATGCAATCGTTTTGTTTATGTGATTGAGTTCACGTCGGTATTACAAAACACGTCGATTATTACAAAACGCGCCTCAACACACGTCAACTGCTTGAGAGAAAAGATTATACTTTATTGAATTTGTCATTTCCTTTTTGTGTTTTCAACAAACAAGCTGTCCTTTCTGCGAATGATAAATTAACAAGAGAGGACACAAGGTGATAATGGAAGACCTAGGTATTTCTGACTTCGTTCAGAAGCTTTTTGTTCTAGGCGAGATGCTTATGAGGTGAATCTAAAAGCACCTCTGCAGTTGCATGATTTGCATGATTTGGGGTTTATACGTGGTTTTCGGCAGTCATTCACCACGTCGGTGTAGTGACTTCTGTCTCTCCGGGCTAAAAGAAAGGTGCCCGGACGGGACTTGAACCACAACCGCAAAGGCTGTCAGATTGCTGGATCGACGCGCTAACCACTGCGCCATCCCTCGCCCCACCTGTACAGTTGCGAAAGCATGTCATGTCTGTGTCTGAAGGCATGTCATGTCTATGTCTGAAGGCATGTCATGTCTGTGTCTGAAAGCATGTCATGTCTGTGTCTGA
>JAUELE010054245.1:0-15445 GCA_031471655.1 Diodora aspera
GTGCATATTCCACGGACCCAGTGGCTTGAAATCTCTGCCACAGTCTACCAATAGCACTCTGACTCACATTAAATCGGACATCACTGTCGCTGAATCTGACCAGATTCCAGTAGGCCTATAGCCGGACCAGCAAGTGTCAAAACAGTCTCATTTTCAGCAGCAATTCCAAACATGAAACTGAACTGCAACCGACAGAGAAAAATCTCCAATGCATGTGTAATGTCCAACACTTTCCATGGATAGAGCGACTTGCACCGTGCATGTCATGAACATTAAGTTGAAGGTTGATTTTCATATTGACAATTTGAATAAAAAGATGCCAATTGTAACAAAAACTATCGGACATTAAAGAAGGTAACAATGTCATTTCTATGGTTTGATGTGTTCGTCCATACTGTTAAGAAAGGTTGTAAAACATTCAATTGTTTATATTTTAAACAAGAATGAAAATTGTGCAACTTTGCAAAAATAATGTAAAAAAAAATTAAAGACGCAGAGTATATGATTTATAAGAACAGTCTGTAACAGTATATAATCCAATGTTTTATCAATTCCAATTGAAAGATCTCTCCATTTAATAATTTAATTATTTAATTTCACCTCTTTAAGTTTCTATTTTGATGTTTTAAGTTCATTACCAATTTCATCATCTTTATTTTGATATCAAATGAAATATGTTTTGTTTCATTTTCTGATCTACTTTCTGTTTCACTCACATGTTTTGTTTTCTTTTTAATTTGTGACTTAGATTCATTTCTAGTCTTGCTAGATTTGTTTGTAGTAATTTCGTTCTCTAATTCGCTCATATCTTGCTCTTATTTTTAAGATTTGTTTCATTATAACTTGTTTTCTTTCATTTTTAAGATTGTTTTTAAAGTATATATTTTTTCTTATTCTATTTTTAAGAATTGTTTTTATGATTGTGTTATTTGTATTTGATGTAGCACACACTTTATTTAGTGATTGTCGGGTTTTAATTAGAAAAGCACTAATTAGTGATTGATAGGTTTTAATTGTATGATAATTTAGGAAATTAGGGGTGTTTTTTTTATCAATTTTGAAACTATAAAAAATAAGCTATTTTTAAGAAAACAATGATGATAAATAGTTTTAAAAATCACTAAAACAACTAAAAATGCTTTCAAAAAGAATTAAAAGCATTTAGTGTCCTGATACGGTAAATGACCTATCACTACTAACCAATGCTGCCATGACTATACACAGCTATAGTACAAATATTACGACTCAAAATTTAAACAATTATCACTCTTAAAATGAATCTTATCAGAAAACCAGAGATGTGTACGTCCACTGTAAACGTGTGTCTGTGTGTGAGGAAGATATCGTCGACAAACGCTAAGCCTTTGCCACAAATGCCGATCAAAATATTAGTCTCTCTTTAAAGGTTTGGAGGGTCGACTGTAATCATCTGTTTTAACATTACAGCCAGTAAAATGTGCAAACAAAATCCAATGTGGATGAAGGAAATCTTTTGCAATTACAAATTCTGCTAATCACATCTTCGGATCAGTACATGTACTGACAGCACACAACAACAGCCACAACTTTTTTTTAAGGTTTCCTTTTGAGGAATTCACCTGCCATGAAGTTTGTCCCTAAATACACACAAAGCGAACATCATTAAATTTGACGTCAGGACCAAAACTGGCATGTAATACAAAAATGCCACAGTTTCAAAAAACACCATCAATAATCCACAAATGTACGGATGTAGGAGTCCAAGGGCAAAACCTATCATATACCACGTATTCAGACTGTGGTTTCCGGGGATGATTTCAGCACAGAATACAAACAAAGAGGCAACGATGAGGCCACTGGCAAACCCTGCCGTTGCCGAGGTAACCCATAACAACATTTCTCCTGCAAGAGCTGATCCAGCAAGGCAGACCATAGCCAGGGTTGTCACGACCAAACTGATTACGATAATAGTTTGTTGGCTCATAAAAGATGAGGCTATTACTGACGAAATACGTCCAATGACATTTCCGAAAGAACTGCTTGAGACCATCAACGACATCCTGCTACGGTCAAGCTGAAAGAGAGAGCTTATTCCAAACGTTGGAAGGAGACTGGACAAAGTACTCATGACGCCAGACACACTTGAAAACCACAAAATGGTTAGGATTTTGTACACAATCTCAAAATGTTTATCCAGGACTTGTGAGTCGTAAGATTCGTATTCCTGGACAATTTTGTTGGTATGTCCTTTCATAAGAAGCCTCGTAGCTCCTAACGCACACATGAGACTACAGCAGCCAAAGAAAATGTATGGACACATCAGCAGAGTGGTAAAGCCATCGCTGCAAGTTTGGCGAGAGCTCCCAGTAGCAGCAAGAACGTCATACCTTTCTCTTACAGCAATAGAACTTCTGTTCACAGGAACTGATTGATCAGTTTGCAAATTCTTGTACCACAGAGTTAAGAAACCATCACTGAGGAAAGGACTTAACATAAATGTACTCATGAAAAATCCCAAGGCCACAGCTGTGTAAAGTAGATGTACCACTAATCCATCGGCAGGCCAAAGCACAATTGCGAGATGAGTCTGAACTGAAAACAGATGTTATATTTTTCCCAAAAATGCACTTCGAAATCAATGCATTCATTTTGTTGCCATTAAAGTTGGACACGTGCTACCGAACGCTGAAATAAATAACGCCGCATTCCCTCAGTGCCTGTCGATGCAGACTTTTATTTCTGTTCTACTTTCAATTAGCCAGATTCATTTCAAACCTTTCTCTAAAGAAATGCCAAAGAATGTTCCTTCGATTTCTGAATGTTTTTCCGAATATGAGTTGAATGCACTTATTCGCAAGTGTATCGTTTCCGATGGTTTACGAATACTTTCAAAATTCTTTCAGAAAGTTCGAAATATATCTTTTTCTATTTTCTGACTTGGAGGTCCCAAAATAAATGAGGATATTCAAAAGGTTGTAAAATGGCAAACACTGCTATATTTTGTGTATATTATTCGTCGTATGTACAACTATACGTAATTTAATGCGTATTTTTGGTTCCGTAAATTGTGTGTTGAAAAGAACACATAGAGTTTGACCATTTATCCAACTTTAATGTTATACATTATATTAATTTTAAGAATAGTTGGTAATTAGAATTTTTTTTTTTAATCAATTTGAATAAATGCTTTCAAATAACTCATTCGATCTCAGATTAAATTGTTACCGTATCATTTTCATGGTGTTTGTTTTGAGATTTTTCACACACCAACTTTGACATTTAATTAACAAAATGTAATTTCGCAAAGCGTTTGTCTTCAAGGAAATTGTATCATGAGATCATATTTAGGATTTGATTTGACAAAGTTTTTGACGTCAAGAAAATTGTAACATGAAATCATATTTAGGATAATGTTTTCTTACCACTGACGCCAAGCTCCCCAGATCCAGCCATTACGAAGACCACACTTGAGGCAAGGAATACGTTGGTTGTGTGTGGAAGGATAAAGAAGCCTAACGAAGTGAGACACGTGCAGATGGCAGTCAATAGATTGGCTGGAAGTAGTTTTACACACACAGGCAGAATGAGTGTGAAGGCAACGGACCCAATTCCTATGACCAGCAACAGTACTTTGATGGAGCCATCATCTACGCCGATCAAACACTGGAGATCGGGGAGGCTGGGTCCAATGACATTGACGAACAGTCCCTGAATTAGAAAACAAATGACCTGAGCACTAGCAAAGATTGTTTTACAAGATTAATGTACATATAACTCAGACATGTGAACGAAACCGTTCTTTTCAAGATATTTCGTTACAACCCAATGTTCGTATAAAATCGCAATTCTGTCTCCTTTTCTCCATCTCCGAAGATTAAGGACTTATATTGTGTGCACATTATGGATCTGTACTCTTAATTAAAGTTTTGAAAACACCTTCATGTCGTTATGGTCTCTCCTAATTTCGCGACATCGGTTAGTGAATGAACCATTTTGATTGAACACGGCATTCTGCAATCTGTGTGTCATAATTATCAAAGTTTATCACAGTCATAGTCATATGACGACGACGGTGGTGGTTGTTGTGGTGATGGAAAAATTCCCCTGTGATCACCCATCATGTGGGGATGGGCAGGCAGGATGGGGGGGGGGGGTTGAAGTTGCCAACAACCCGATTTGGGCAAAAATGTTCAGGTTTCGGGCAACAACGCCAAAAATTCGAGCAACAGCTGAGTGAAAATGGTTTTCACATTTTGCTTTTCGGTTTCACTTGGAGGTCCTTTTTTCGGACAAGAGGGTCGATGTTCCCATCACCAACTTCAATGATGCCCACACGCCTATGATCTGACGGATCCCTTGAACTATCGCCCAATTAATGGTCTGAATAATCGGTCTGAATACTAAGCTCTTACTCGGTGTTTGACACGAATTGTGTCCTCCGATTGTAGCTCAAAAAGTCCATTCTGATGATGGAATGAAAAATGATGCTGGGGATGCACGGATCAATCACTGGTCCAAAACACTCTGATTGGAGAGCCCAAAATACATCCTCATAGCTTCTCTAAATGCTGACTAGATTAAGGGAAGGGTACGACTCTGAAGCTGTTGTCCTTGATGGATGCACACTTCCTGAAACTGTTGTCCTTGATAGATGTACTCTTCCTGAAGCTGTTGTCTTTGATGGATGCACTCTTCCTGAAGCTCTTGTCCGTCAAGATGTACTCTTTCTGAAGTTGTTGTCCTTGATGAATGTACTCTTCTGAAACTGTTGTCCTTGATGGATGTACCCTTCCTGGAGCTGTTGTCCGTCAAGATGTACTCTTTCTGAAGTTGTTGTCCTTGATGATTGTACTCTTCCTGAAGCTATTGTCCGTGATGGAGGTACTCTTCCTGAAGATTTGGTCCTTGATGGATGTACGCTTCCGGAAGTTGTCCTTGATGAATGTACTCTTCCTGAAGCTGTTGTCCTTGATGGATGTACTCTTCCTGAAGCTGTCATTGATGGATGTACTCTTCCTGAAGCTGTTGTCCTTGATGGATGTACTCTTCGTGAAACTGTTGTCCTTGATCGATGCACTCTTCCTGCAGATATTGTCCTTGATGGATGTTCCCTTCCTAGAGATTTGGTCCTTAAAGCTCTTGTCCCGGATGGATGTACTCTTTCTGAAGATCTTCTCCCTGATGAATGTACTCTTCCTGAGCTCTTGTTCTTGACGGATGTACTCTTCTTTGGGTGATCCACTGGCCTGTCAGGACATGTATACAGTCAGTGTGTTAGCTTTGACGAAGGCTTAACTGTTAGAAGGAGCTAAGCACTACAACTTAGAGGTCACGTCCAGTATGAGAAACACAGAGACTGTGATAGTTTAAAATTGATTATTTGGTTGATGAAGACATTTTGGAGGAAAGTGGACATGAATCTCTGTCTGGTTTCTGAATCAGAAAACAGTCATATTAGTCACAAATGCATTTGAACCCCTTTTGCATTATTAATCAACAGCTGCTATGCGACGTACCTTAAGCTTGTATTGCCATTCCTAGGCGATTCCTAGGCGATTCTTTCAAACTTGATGGTAATGTTGTTGTGAACCTTATCTTACTGACACAGTGATCCAAATGTCAAGAACTCTGTTTTGCTATCGTTCAGTTTTCCGAAGTTTGACACCATCCATGCCCTGATCTCTTTAATACATTTCGCAACCTGTGTCAGTCCATGAGTGAGGAGAGATGGATCAAACAGTTTCTCTAAACAGCTTCTCTTGCTATCATGGTCTGTAGAAGAAGGAATGAGTAAGAAACGGGAATTGAAAGCTGACATTTTTGCGACGGTAGTGCGTAATGCTCCCGCTATTGGCCAGACACTCGTTGATTCGTTGAGGCATCTTGGATGCAGTTTGTCCCATTCTGCAAACAACGCAGCAGCTCCCAATTCATAAATCGGGGCTACCGCACTTTACCGGACGCGCTTTCCAGGTGATTTTTTCGCTGTGAACTGGCCGATCGCTTGTCAACTGACCTCATCGAGTGAACGAGAAGAAAAGACCGCTTGCTGACATAAGCTGAACTGCGCTATGAACTTATCTCGACAGAAGCGCGTTTTAAAAAAAAAACACGTCTGCAGTTTTCCTTTTATGGGAAGCCAAGCTGCACTGATGAGTCCTGGTCGGACAAAACGTGTGAACAATAAAACTGAAAAAGTAAGTTTTAAAAAACAAACCAAACCCTAACTCCTTACCCTTAACCTAACGAAGATAGTAAAGGGGTGCATTAACCCTAAAGAAGATAGTAAAGGGGTGCACTAACCCTTAAGAAGATAGTAAAGAGGTGTAACTTACCCTAAAGAAGGAAACGTGTGCAAAATCAAAATGAAAAATAATTTCTAAAATAGAAACAAAAACCCTAACCCTTACCCTAACCCTGAAGAAGATAGTAAAGGGATGCACTAAACCTAAAGAAGAGAGAAAACGGGTGCACTTACCCTAAAGAAGATAGTATATAAGGGGTGCCTAACTCTAAAGAAAATAGTATAGGGGCTCAAACACGTGGGTGTATATTTATAGTACGTGAAGAGTGGTTCCGAGAGCGCTAGTTGGCTACGCCGACTCGCGTCCGGTAAACTGCATTCCAGCCCATTGATAGCGAAGACCTTAATGGTGTATACTACTACTAATAATGATGATGATGATGATGATGATGATGATGATGATGATAATAACAACACTAATTTATCCGGATTTCACTGTAATTATAATCACACCTTGTAAGGTTATATTTCGCGGTCCCCCCTCAGAATCATAGTTTTCAGTGTAAGCTGTTTAAAACAGTATCAGACATTTTTATTCTGTCACCCCGAGGGGAAAATGCTTCAAACCAAATATTCGTCATCAAACAACAATATGCGCCAAATAAATGTTTTATATCAGCAAATGACAAGAAAATTGAATTTTAAGTTAAAATATGTTTTACGTTGCAGGGACACTATTTCAGCCTTAACGCAATGTGATGTGCAAGATGCACAACCGGCGAAGGGATCATAAAAGGGATTGATAGAAAGGAAAACAAAAGATCCTTATTATAGTGGCCTTGTACGACAAGCATTGGGTTACAGAGGCCCTATTCTATCTGACTGACGCCATGTCACTTCCCCGAAGCCCACGAGGTATTACAAGAAAGAAATAATACTTACGTAAATAAGTCCTTGCAACAAAAGAACACAGAACTGTAGGCAGTTTTCCATAACTGGTGACTGCGTGTGATTGTAATTGCTTGTAGTCGTTGTCAGTTAAATACCATATTGTTGTCCACGTAAACAAGTGCATAAACGTCGATGTGAAGCTACACCTGGTGCCACAAATATTGAACAGTATAATTAAACACATGTTGTCTTTTTTATTGGTTGACCAAGTTGGTATTGTTTTAATGCGTCGTGCCTTGAATGTACCGATATACTCTGGAGGCTGATTTCAGAAAAGAACCCAGCAATCCCTTTCATTAAACATTCAGAGTAGAAGTATTTCAAAAATATATTATGTTATGTAGTAGTGATTATATTTATGTACGTTGATATTCCGGCAAATGACATGGATGCTTATTTCAAGGTCAAATTGCCGCAAAATAGAAGTTGTTCACCAAATTGTACCACGAACATTATGTCTCTAGAACTGTTCGATACTTTTACATCAAACTTCATACATACATTGGGCTTATGATATAGTTGTGCTTTTTCAGGTTTCCGACTTTCTGAAAAACATATTTCTCGCTTCCATGGCAACAAAGTGTTCCTGAGCAGAACTCTAGAACTGTTCAGTATTTATACACAGAGCTTGACACACACTTTTGTTCCATGCTGTAGTTGTGCCTGTGTACACCTGCGAAGCCCATAACGGGGTCGGGGATTTTTGAGGGGGAGGAGTTGTTCATATTGAAAATGGTCTTTTTTTCGTTTGTGGACCATATCTCTAAAACCGTTCGACGCTTTCCCATGAAACGCCCGCACATATTAGGCCCATGTTGTAGTTGTGCCTTTTTAGGGTGTATATATATATATACCTCCGTGCAAAAAAAATTGGACAACTTTGTCAGCGGGTATTTAATTACATATTCACTTTTTGTGCACGAACATTGGCACACACATCGGAAAGATGTCTACAATTTGTTTGTTAAATGTCAATATAACTTCACCACCTTTCTCGATACATTGAGATATTCTGCGCGGCATTGAATCTATCAAGTGTTCTATTAGTTGGTCCGATATCTCTGCCCACGTTTGATGGATCATTGCTTTCCACTCGGCAAAGTCTTTGGGTTCTAACTTCTCAACTTTGTCATTCATGATCTGCCAAATATTTTCGATGGGGTTGAGGTCTGGAAAAACGGCCGGAAGATCCTTCACCTAAACGTCGTGGTCACGCAGCCATTGGCGGGTCTGCACAGACGTATGGATGCGGGCGTTGTCCTGTTGCATGTCACGTGACCAACCCATCCAAAAGGAGGTTACAAATATTGACCTATATATATTGACCTATACTTGCATTAGTAAAGAGATTATGAGCAGGGGTACGGAAATGGCTATATCACGATGGATTTTTATAATTTTGAAAAGTGTCCAATTTATTTTGCACAGAGCTATATATACACACATAGAACTTAATCAAGCACCACCCGATTTTTTCCGATTGGCGTGACAATGCCCAACCATTATGAATTTATTGTGAAATTAATAGCGGAAATGATATTATGTTTTGAGAGTGCATCCTTTTGACTACAGGAAAACACTACAGTGAATACAATGTGCAAAAGTGTACTCATTAAATTGGCAAATGAACGTTAACATTTGTTTTACATGAAAACTTGTCCCTTTACCAGTTGAAAAATGTTCTCTGTCATCTTAAGTTCTATGTGTATTCCATGGCAACAAAGTGTTATAATTATTCAATTTTAGAGCAGTAATCTGGAACTGTTTAGTGCTTTAGTGCTTAAAACACGCTTTGGGCACACGCTGTAGTTGTGCCTTTTTGATACTCCTAACCCCAAACGTGGGCATGGGTGGGGTGGGAGCAGAGGCCGTTCATATTGAAAATGGTCACAATGAAAATTTTTTTTTTGGACTATAGCTGTAGAACTGTTCCATATATGGTGATGGGGACAGGGATGTTGTTTGTATTGAAAAAGGTCTTCTTTGCGTGTGTGGATCACGTTATGACTTTTACAGATCTTTTAAGTTTTGCTTGTCACCAGAAAAATATCTCTCAGCTTTGAATGTCCATGGATTACGTAATTGTTTAATAAGTTTCAGGCTTGTTATCAATGATTTACTTTGTAATAAGGGACGAACCTTTTCACTGACCAATATTGAACACTTTTGTCCATTTTGTAAATCTGACATTGAAAACGAGTACCACTTTTTGTTTGTTTGTCCTACATATAACTTGTTAAGACGCAAATACTTGTCAAATGTATCACAAACCAATGACAATATGTCTCTATTAATGAAATTTGAAGATGTTATGATGCCAGCTCAAATTAACATTGTATTGTATATCTATTACAGCCTTACAGATTTAAGACGTCGCTGTCTTGAAAATGCTAACATTATGACCGATTGATGTATATACTATATTATTCTAACTTATACAGACGTTAACAGTGAAATGCGAATATGTTGACTGTTTGATGTACATGTATATATCATTCGTTTTTATGCATATGCTATGAGTTTTGTGTGTACAACTATGTATATGGGCCTGTGGCCTAGAATACAATACACGATTTTGAGTTGAGTTTGAGTCTCTGGAACCGTTCGACACTCTCTCTCTTTATGAAACTTCCGCACATATTAGGTCCATGGTGTAGTTGTTCCTTTTCAGGGTTTAAAACTTCTAAATACTATTGCAGTGAAGGGTTAATTTTCATTTCTGAACTGTTCAGTACTTAACACAATCTAAAAATAATCATTTGTGTATTCATGGCAACAAAGTGTTAATTTCGTGTCTGGATCCAAACCCCGGAATACTTTTCCACGGGACTTCCACACAGATTTGACCGTAGTCTAGTTGTATCTTAAAGTGTTCCAGTCATTTATAGAAAACTTCTTTATTTAATTTTTGTAAACCCGACGTTTCGACACCGCTACAAGAGTCTTTATCAAGCTATGATTCTGAGCCATTGCTTGACAAAGATACTAGCAGTAAATAATTTATTAATTCATTCATTAATAAATTATCAACATTAGTAAATCATTATTTACTGTGTATCCACTGTGAATATGTCTGACTTATATATTGCAAATACTAATACTAGAAGTCGCTCAGCTACGGCAGTTAAGTTCTTACTTAGCTACAATAGCTACGCACGTTCTTACTTTTGTACAGTAGCTAAACAGTTACTTGTCTACATTTATTTTCCATCAGCAGTCACAAAGTGTTCCATTTGTAGCCACCACTTTAATAATGTCTGAATTGCAATTTAGGTAAATTACATGTATATAACACAGAAGTTATTGATTGTAATGTTCAAATTTACATACATGTATTGTTTTTAAATATTCTCTAAACGATGAAATGTTTAATCTGCGGAGTTAAATTAAACTCATTGTGCATGCTGGATAATTTTAAATATTGCATTGAACGTGTCAGAATTAATTCATTTATGCATAATAGTTTGACTAATGTAAACAAGGTACAGCTGTCTAAAGCAACGTTATGCCATGAATTGCATATTTCTACGCTGCAATATGACTACACTCTGATATGTATATTCTGCAAACATTCAGAATGTTCTCAAAAGCTTCATGTCACTGCTGGTAATATTGGTCAGCTGTTTGGAACGTTGTTGTGTGACACCTCGTCAGGGGAGGATCGGGGGGGGGGGGGCACAACATTGGCTATGAAATATATCATGTTCCAGAGAGGTGCGGGGGCTTGTTCCCCTGGAAAATTGTGAAACATTAACATGGTAAATGGTGTGATTTCAGCCCCTTTAATGAGTTTTCATAATATTTGAGGGGCTAATTTGGTGTTAAAACAGCAAAAACAATTCAAAGGGCCCCAACCCCCCAGAAATAAGACAAAAACGTCACTGGCAGGTCATTCTGTATTAAATCATGCTTGAAGGTAATAAAAAGGAACAAAGGCATATACAATAATGGTCTAACAATAACATGAGGCAGTCAAATAGGACATGCCTATAGAATAACAATGCCTAGGATCTAGATTGGAGAATCCTCTTGCTCCAGACAAACTTGTATCCTCAATGTATTGCGGTACTTGACTTTATGAATAAGTGCTTCACGTCTCCAGTGCTCTCGGTCAGTGGGTGTACCCCGTCCCTCCATACTGTTTGATCCACCCAACAAAAGATCCAGTGAACTATACACACTCTCTGGCACAGTGCTATGCGTATGATCCAAATCTATTTTACCTATCTTTCTGTACTTTGACGACAACATGACACCTCCAGCTTAAGACTTCAGTGTGCCTGTCTTTCAACTGACATTGAAGTGTACCCCCAGATTATTCTTATCCTCTGTACGCATCAGGTCATGATGTTGTACTCCCTCAGTCATTGATGAAAAGTTTAAGAATAGAACGGAACAGAGTTTTATTCTCATAAAATCACATAACATACAGCAATATTTACAAATAGCACAATCCAATTTTAATATATTTAGTAACTTTAGTAAGCAATGGGGTATAATCACATTTCATTAGATACATGTATACACATTGATTTTTTCAACAGATGGATATTTTACAGAAGTAGTTGGGAAGAACAGTATTTCTTAAATCATTTAGGGCTGGGCAGAAGAGTATAAAATGTAATTCATCACACACAGATAGTCACAAATGGTACAGATTCTATTTTCTTTATCAATACCACACCAGCGACCTTTTTCTATTAGTAACCTGTGATTTGTTGTTCGAAACCTTGTAAACAATAGACGGGAATTATAAGGTAAATTTAATAAATAGGGTTTCTAACATTAAAAACTGTTTGAACATAGCATAATATACAACTTTGGATGAGTGTTAGTTATTTTCAGAGATAAGTATTCACGGGTGTTTTGTTTTAGCAAGAGGCACGCCACATTACACCTCTACAAACGTATGAACAATTCTGAAGATCAGTCATCTAAAAAGCAGGACTTGATAAATGTTTTCATTTTTCTCTGTACAGTTTCTTTTGATCGTCAGTATAGCTAAAAACGCATCTCATTTTTTCAAATGAAAAGAGTGATAAACAAATATTTTTTAATCAGCCTAATACATTATCAGTAGTATCTTGTGAAATATATAGTGACGTCAAATCTGATTTAAGTCCATCTTTGATTAGACCGTTGTATGGACTGAACCTTTGTATTATACGCCAACTTAGGCAGGCAATAAAATGAGATTTTATTCTCAGAATATGCAAAGCGTGGCCACTCCAGTCTGTGTTCTTTGTGTGCAAGGTCTTTGTTGCTCTGAAGAGCTAATTTGTAGAGGAATAACGTGCATCTTGGGCCAGCCTTTTAGTTACGAAGCTTTTGTGTGAGGTACAAATGTGAACGTCATTGCCGGCAAGCTGTAACATGAAACCATTCGTATGGCCACATTAAATGTGAATTAGCGGCTAGTATAACCATACAATACCCTTACCATATGAAATTAATGTTTTCAATGCTCAGATTTGATATACAATAGTGTTCAGGAGATGTTTGGGAAAAGCACAAATGTGTTCATGTTCCGTGTCGAGTGAGGCTCTGCTATAATTTGAAACTGTCAAAATCTCGGCTGAACCTTTGTCCCCGATGATTCGCCCTTCTTTAGTGGAGTATATTTTAATGGTTATTCAGCCCGGCCACTGCCAGCTACTATAGCCATCAAGACTGGAGAGGAAAAGAGATTAAATTGTCAATTAATCGGAACAAATTACTAGGAGGAACCCTGTGTGGCAGATAAGACAGCAACGTGGTTAGCCTAATTTGTCTTAACTAGGTTTGAATCTTACTGCGACAGGACAAAATGCCTCTTTCTTCTTCGTTAAGGAGTACAAGCGATTTCTGCTCAGGCGAGGCTCGGATTATCCGGGTACTTAGAGACTGCGGCCATATGACCTGTTCCCGAGATCCCACGAGATCTAATTATGGGCGATAAAGTAAATGAGTGACAATTTTCCGGGTTGGAGACGAGTAATACAGCTTGACACGACTCTGCTAAAACCGCCTTATTCTTCGGAAAGATGACAGAACTCTGTGGAGAAACTATACAGAATGAGAAGGAATTTCGTACACAAATCACCATACTAATGGGGTTAAAAGTTTCAAAGTTGTCTTTATGATGAGCGAATTTCGAGCTAACGTTTGAATCTTTTCCAAATACTCTCTGTTTGATGTTAAATTTTATTTGCTTAACGATGCCCTTGTCTAAAGTAAACATTTTTCTTTTTTGCCTTTTGATGAATTTATGACAGAGTGTAGCAAAATATGTTGTCTCACAGTTCTACAATAAATAAATAAATTAAAAAAATATTAAAATAAATAAATAAATAGAAATGAGAGAGAGAGAAAGAGAGGTAGACAGATAGATAGATAGATTGGCACAGTTAAGCACAGCAGTATCGTAGGTACTTGTTACTGTGTGTGTGTGTGTGTGTGGGTGTGTGTGTGTGTGTGAGGGTGCGTGCGTGTGTGTGAACATCATTGTAAATGTAAATATTCTCTACACATCTTTCTAAATACTGTGTTAATCTACATATATGTCTGATAAAAGTAGCGGCAAACATCGTAAGAATAACATGACTATGGACACAACCACACACACACCCTCACGTCCACACAACACACATACATCCAGAGAGAAATAGAATCAAACTCATCCGTAATATTTTAACCTGAGTGAGTAAAGTCGTAGTACTTTACCATATGTCTGTCTGTCTGTCCTTACAACCTGAATGAGTAAAGTCGTAGTACTTTACCATCTGTCTGTCTGTCTGTCAATGCAACATGAATGAGTAAAGTCGTAGTGCTTTACCATCTGTCTGTCTGTCTGTTATTACAACCTGAATGAGTAAAGTCGTAGTACTTTACGATTTGTCTGTCTGTCATTACAACCTGAATGAGTAAAGTCGTAGTACTTTACCATCTCTCCGTCTGTCGTTCATTAGACAACAACACCACCAGGAAATACTAAAACTCACGACAAACGTAAAATCAAAGAAACAGAGAAGTAATAACACTTGTATAATCATGTCGTGCCAAAATGAAATTACGGAAATGTTTGTCTGCGGAGAGACAGCCCGCTGAATCTTTGATGTATGAGAGAAAGCGGGCAGCAGATTTGTAAATGACAAACTAACACCTTGATCCGTCACTGATTGGCGGAAACTGTGTACGGGGGATTTCTTAGCACAATCGGATAACGAAGGCTGGAGATTAACCCACTCCTCATTCCCCGAGAAATCTCCTAAATCACGTACATTCTGTGCGAGCCGCCATCTTCTCTTGTCGTCGTCTCTCTGGGACGATGAGACATGCACTGCAGCAAACAACAGTGCTGTGGAGATCATATATCCGTTAATGCATATGAATAAACTGCTAAAAACAAGTCAAGGGTCACACATTTAAAACAGAAGCAGTGTATCCGAAATCCCCTTGGTAACATGTTGGCACATGTCACATGCCAATGCCTGAAGTGGCAATCATGAACAACACGTGCGAATATTGTATGTGTCGTTACACCATGAAATTAAGATTTTGAGGAATATTTCACGTGAAGTAAATTTTACTAAAATTTAGTAACCTTCTGTATTAAATTTTCACCTGATCTTTAAGGTAAGTGGCACATTTTCAGTATTATCAATAATCATTGCATGAACATACCCTTTCTAAAAATATGCTCATATGACAAGTTCCGGCAAACTTATTATTCAGTTTATGTTTATATCAGGTTTGACCCTTAACTTCTTTTGAGTAGTATCTATACATTCCCATTTTCAAATTTATTGAGATTGTGTTCATAATTCAGTCTCTTAATGGAATTACAGGCCAAACGAAGACATTAAACGCTGATAATCTATTTATTAACTAGAAATCTGACACAGTCAGCGACGGCCCCACTGTGATCTTTGATGGGCCCTGTGACCTTGACCTTGACCTTGAGGAAATCTAGGTCACCTCAAAACAATCTCAATCACAAGTTTTAAAACAAACTGAACAAGTACAACAGTTATATCACGTAAAATCGAGTCTGGACAGACAGACGGACAGATAAACAGAAAGGGTGATTGCTATAGGGCATCCCCATCCACGATGCGAGCCCTAATTAATACATATCAACAAAGAGAATGTGTACTTCCGGATGTTAGCAATATGCATAGAACTCACCGATTCTTTCTGTTCTCAAACCAGAAGCGATCACCATCTCTGATTCTAAGGAACTGGTCAAGCATTATAGCTCGGAATAGAGGTCCCATTCCATCGGGTGTAGTC
>JAUELE010054356.1:0-25350 GCA_031471655.1 Diodora aspera
CCAGATTCGGACTCAAGCTTGTGAAAAACAAATGATGGTCATATACGCTTATGATTGAAGCAGTGCATGGCATTATAATCGTTCATGTTACTGTTACAAGAAGGCGTCAAAATGTACGTGAACATGGTCTGTAAACTGCAGCAAATGACTTATGACATGTCTGTATAAGGAAATGACTTATGATAATGTATGTCAAAAGGTACTTGCCTGTCAGAAGAAAATATACAAACTGATTGTAAAAGTAAATCTTTGAATGTTCGGGTTTTGTAACAAGACCATGCTAGTTGAATTCTGTGTGAGCTGATGAACGGTAAGACACAGCTTTAAACTCTGCATTATCACAATAATTATATTCTTAAATTAAGTATGCACGTTGGGACGTTTTTCAACCAAGACGATGGATAAAGTTAGTGATGAAAATCCCATATAGAAAAGTAATGTATAAACATGTACAATCAATTTTATGACATGTTAGAAATTTGGGCTCTATTAGGTTTCTCGTGAATCGGATCGTCAAAATGTAAAACTATTCGCCTAATCCGTTTCTCCATTGTTCTAATCTTCTTCCAGTGTGTTGCTGTAACCTAAGGCAACGGGTATATCGTCTGTAGGAAAGGTTTGGCTTTGCCAGAGAAGAAACTAATTTGTCCATAAGGTTTGGTCTGGGTTAAAAATTAAACTCAGTCTAAATATTAAATGGAAATGAGAATGGTTCGTAAAAGGTCTTCCTTCAATGCTTCACTTAATGTGTGACGATTGCAATTACCTCGCTCTTTCAGTTATAAATAATTAACATTCTTTTACCAAGGTATCCTTGACTCAGACAAATGTAGTTTTCTTATTTTCACGTTTCCTTTTTTCTTCGTCAACGTATTCTCTTTGAGTAGCTTTTAACATCAAAATACACAGACGATTTCAGGTGTTTCCACGGACATGCTACATCAAATGCTAAAGATATTTTAAGCAAGTTGACTCACTTGTAGCTTACTTAAGCATCAGAGGCATTACAATTTACTGATAGTAGATTATTTCAGGAATGTGTTAAACAGAGTAAACGTATTCAACACACGTCATTCAAACACTATCATACTCATTAATGACCTGTTCGTTTCCAGATATTTGCTTTCTACTTCAGCACTTACATACATACCCTGCTTCGTTGAGTAACGTAATGACACGTGCAACGCAGCATGCTGCACTTGATGCTACAACACAACGCTCAGTCTGTACAGAATACTAGTATATCATTTCCGTAATGTATATGCTGCTTGTTGCCTGTATCGTCCAATCAATTAAAAATCCTTACAGATATTTGAAGTTCGTTGCTGTCTCAAACTCTGTGCAACTTTTCGAAATACGAGTTTAAAACATATTCAAAAGCGAAATTTCCTTCACGTTTTCTAACACATTAATCAAATAGAGTAATGTAAGTGCATAGGATGTGTAGTTTAACGGACATTGTTCCGTCAAGCACGTGACCTGCAAACACGTTTAAAGGAGTTTTGATTAAAATAATGACCTGAAATTTCTTATACAATGGTTATTGATCAAGCTGTGTGAAACCCAGTGCGAGGAAATGTTATGCAGTGACGTTTGTATACATGTATGTTTTTTTTTGACTCCCCGAACTTCAAATTTTAATTAACCTTCATGAAGATATACCCTTTCCATCTAGTAACACACAGTAATTCGAACCAAAGTGTAGGATTCACGACAGAACAAAGGGGCTGTGGCAAAACAGGATCCCTCGTTTGGCGTGTACACACCACTAATAGTTTGACAAAAATAGAATATGACAGAACGTGTAGCGAGAGTTCCTTATCATGGAAATATATACGACCAATTTCAGAGATAACTCTCATTGCAAGAGTGCCAAACTCTTATACACTCCAAACATTAAGTGTTTCGGTACACCGCGTGTGGTGTTCGGTGTTTGAGAATAACTGCCAGGGAAGCCTGCCCTAAACACCTAACCGGGAGTTTTGACACACTGTGTTACTTCGTTCAATGATATTCTCCAGTCGTGCTCTAAGATTTAAGTAACATTTAAGGATATCGACCCATTGATGCACTGCAAAACCAAGATGTCACAATAACATTGTCCGTATAACGTCATAATTACATTGTCCGTAAAACATACGTGCAATGTTTCGTTTTGAACAACCAGATATAATAATTATATATGCGAACCCACATTTCTCTCGCAATGGGGTTTTATTTCTGCCATCTTCTGAATCATATATGTGAGAAGCTAAAAAAAACGTCGGACGATGTAATAAGAAATAATGTTACTATTTTGTACATATGATCAGTTCTTAACGGGAAACCATTTAGGGGAGTTACTTAAGGTTTCAGTTGTACTGATGACGAACACATCTCAGTGGTCATGGCATGTCAGAACTAATATCTAATACACTTCCACTTGAGGTTAGATCAGCACATCACACCTTTCGCCATAACTGATCATTCACAAAGTATGTCATAATGTTCAGTATATTTGGAACTAACAAAAATAAAATTACAGGTAAGATACGATATAAGAATTATGTATACCAGTTCCTGCAATATAAATGGAATTTATTTATACTCATTGACATAGTGTGCACTCTAAATGCACCCACAATCAACTGTACTGTATATAAAGGAAGTAATACATTGGCTTCTCGAGATGCGGTGTTCCCGTGTTCTTGGCCTTGGTGGCAAAGTGGAATATCTCTTTGGCCCCATCTGCCAGTCCCGACCCACCAATTTATTTGCAATAGATCACTGTTCTAACCTTTCATCAAAGTGACTTATTTTTAGAAGGACATTGACGATTTCATTGCCAATTCCACAGCATGGGTGCAATTAATACTCGTGAAATCTAGTCACACCTAGTCCAATTGTTTTGGGCTTTAATTTTCTCTCATGCAGTCACCAACACAGGGAAATTGGGATCTAAGTAAGAAGTGATGACCAGGAAAATTCATTGCTTGTCGCTGTTCCCTCCCTGCTTGGTCAATATCAAAGGTCCTCGAAGTCATTAATCTGCAAATAAACCAACCCTCAATTGAGAATTAAAACCGATTCGGTCAATGACTTTCCTGTACCTAGTTTTCTCATTTTCTTTTCTTGCTTTTACGCAACGAGACATTTAAGATGTGTTGATAAACTAATTGCAACGCTATCTACAGCCACTATCCACTGAAAGTGGACAGTATACCTCGAACAAATAAGGAAGTGAAAATCTGTAAGTTAAGTTTTCTATTAATGACCGGGACATTTTAAAATATGCCAATGAAGGATATTATACTTCAAGCATGCAATTACATGTGCAATCCCATGGTTACGTAAAATGTGTGGAGGTTTTCATTCTGGTGTGACGATTTATGATGATTCCCCAGGATTTGCACTCCCGCAGTCATTAGTAGTCATTATAGTACGTGAAAGTTCCACTCCCCTCATATTCGTTCCACTCCACCCAGTTATTATTATACCTATAATATGCAATCTCAATCAAATATAAGGTTGCGTCGACGACTGCATCTCTCTCTCCAACATCTGCCGACACCTTATCCACAAGAAGGTAGGAAACGCACATACGCATCAACACACGCTCACATTGATCACTATGCCTCTTTATATCTATCTCCCGCTGGGTGTTTTTCTTTCGAGGAAGTGCATGTGCATGTAAGCGTATGCTCGGGTGCATATGTACACGTATCGTCAACTGTTTTTGCGGTTGCATCGTGTGCATACATATATATGTCTGGACGAGGTGTCCCTGATGCAGTGTGCATATGCATGGGAGCGTGTATAAGTGTGGTTGCATGTGTGCATTTGTGCGTGCGTATGCGTGTGTGCGTACACGTTTATGGGCATGTTTGTGCGCGTTTAAGACGCATGTATGTGTGCACGCGAATCTGTGTTTGTGGGTTCATCGTGTCCGTTCATGTTTGTCCGAGCAAATGTGCACAATCAGGTCTGGGTGTGCATGTGCGATTGTGTGTATTTGCATGTGCGGGTGTTGATGCCGTTGCGTGTGCATGCATGTGTACGTGCGCCTTGTTGAGCATATTTTGGCTCACATATTCGTGTGCGTGTGTGCACAAGCGTCTGCGTTTGCTTGTGGTTGCCTGTCAACTTGCACGGATTTGTGAGCAAATGCGTGCACACGCACACAAACACCTGCACCCGCAAAAGCATAAACACACAGGCACGCGCACGCATACAAGCACACAAACAATTGTGCACAAGCGCGTATTCATTACTGCACACGCGAACATATATACGGTCTTGAAAATGAGCATACACTGCCCACTCGCATAGGTACGTGCACACACGTGAATGAACGTACTCTCTTCTGCGGAGTTGGAGGGAGACATACCTATAGGTGCCTAAACACACAAGCACGCATTATTATGATCGAAGAGCGCATATTCCACGGATTAAAATGACTGGTGAGCGCAAATTCCACGCACGTTAATGACTGGAAAGTGCAAATTCCGGGTATTCTGACTGGGAAGTGCACATCCAACGGTGTGAAAATAATACGCCACATCGAAATGATGTGTATGACACATTTTCCTTGCCCTGAACGGTTCCGTTTTATTTCGTTTTTTTTATATAAATAGATTTGTTCATTTTAATGGATTTCGTATCTGACATTCATTTATTCCAGAAAAAATGTTCTATTCGCTTTTATATCATCAACTTCGTGGGTTTTTTTGTAGAATTAGTCCAGATTTCATCACGTAGCGTCCGATTCTCTGCATACCAAACACTATTAGGCAAAACCAGGGCTTCGATTGCAAGATGTAATGCTGTCTCTTGAGGATTGTTGAAACCCTTTTAACGTTGCATTTTGAAACTCCAAGGAAGTGTATTGATGCTACTGAAAGACCCTTCTTGACACTCAAGAGACTTTCAGTGCTGCTTTGAAGTCGGGACAAACCGCCTTACACGGACTACGTCTTGATCCGGAACCCCGGTCTCGTTTTGACTCATCATATATATTTCAGATGAGCAATCCCAACTCTCGCATCCGTGCTCATTTCGTTTTGACTGATGTAGATATCATACACAAGGAGACAATGGGGAATAGCTTATGACGGGATAATTGAGGCTCATTTCCTGTAATGCATTTAACTGGATAATGACAACTCTATCATCTTAGGCGCCTAATCAGGGCAAAGTGAACCCCGGCAAGCTAGTGGTGTTAGCGTGTATAGTACACTTGCTTGTACTTCCATATGTCCCAGTCTACATGTAATTTAAGATTTGCTGTATTCCTCTTCTGTTTCCCATATTTCTTGGCAGGATTACATGGCAGATGGCAAATTGTCTGATGGTCATGCTGGACCATACAAAACTCCATTCACATATATTCCATCTAATATAAATCTTAATAGATTTCATGATCATGTAAGGTGTAGAGTGTAAAAGGTGCACGACCTGTATATACATATAAGTAACAAAACTATATTAATATTACGAAATAACGAAATGCAGACAAATAATACCGCAAAGAATAATTGCTTGTATTTATTGTATTTATCGGCTTTTTTCATTGCCAGAGTGCTCTCACTTCCTCTTGTGGACGTCTGCTACTGGTACCTTTCAAAGTCAATACCCGAGTCAGAAAATCAGATTTCTAATTTTTTGGGAACTATTTAATATAATCCTACATGTAACTGATATTTATGTTGTCACTGGCACTGCACCTATGTTCTGTTGTGTGATTCTGACATGGATCTAACTAGTATACTTCAGCATGCGAGCTAGATGAATGATGTAATTAAATCAGTCAGTTTCATCTGGTACTGACGGACCTCCACTAATGAATCGATATGTCTTCAAACGTTGAACATTGTCACAATAAGTAGTGTGCTTAAACGTTGAACCCTGTCAAAATGAGTGGTGTCGCCAGAAAATCTAGACAGATCATCATCTTTTGGCCATCGAGCTGGGCGTGTCTCTTTCCACCACCTGATTTTCAGAATTTCACCCACAAGTTTGTATGTAGGTACATGCGAATCTTTGAATCATCTGAATATACACGGCCTGTTAAGTTTGCTCACATTAATGAAATAAGCAATCACGGCCGTGCAGTGTACACTGACCAGATAAATCTGGTGGGTCATGTTTGCAATCAATTACAGACTTAGCGAAAGTAGTGCCCATAAGAAGAGGATAATCGAATTATAACTTTCATCACCATGGCGCTGCCGATTGGGTAAACAGGTCGTCATAATGTGGCGTCATTATATTAAAAGCAAGCACTTTCCCTTATTGTAATTTGAGATTGTCTTCATATCACGTGGTGATGCGACTTATTAGCTCGGCAATATTAGTCTATGGATTAAATTCAAATTTTCCATCACATCCGTTGTCACGTGATCAATCGTGTTTATAAGGCACACGCCTTTAATTGAATTTTATAGTTTCGACCACGACCAGACAAATTACTTGGAGTTTAAAGAGGTGGATATTGATCATTGAAATCATGATCTTTCCCTTTTTCTACAAGACACGAGGAAAGAATCCTGCAGATATTTTGAGTTTAGGGTATGTTTTCAAGATGCGTGCTATTTTATTTAAGCAGCGTGGAAATCCTATCGAATTTATAAACCTTTCATTACGTTCTGCGTATAACACACGACATGCAATAAAAAACGTATTTCTTTTATGACATGATACCGAAAGCCTGCTAATTATTTTCTCTATGAACTACAAAGGCTGAAAATAGACCCTGGTCAGGATTTTAATTCCAGCTGTATGTGTTTCACTCGTCTTCTATTTCACAAGGTTCAAAGGCAAATCAGCCGTTCAGCTGATAAACAATATGACAGGCACAGCCAACTCTGATGTGATAATGAATATGTATGAACGAAGAAAAAGCAAATTAAAAACGACTTAACGCTAACACCGCAAATCTTCTAAAGTCATTCAGCCAGAAATGACGACCAGAAAGAGAGCGCTGGAAAGGTGCTCTTGCTTACGCTCAGCTACCATAGCTTCTGTATACTTCTATCACCAGTACGGAGTTCCAAGCGCTGCCTACACCAGTCAATCGTTCGATACTTGCACGATTAAAGCGCATCGCGAGACTGACGCTGCTGAAGAGAGAGACAGTGTGATACGGCATGTGGAAGGTCTGTGTTGACGCCGACACAGCGTACCTGTAGAGTATCTAGCATTGCCAAAGTATTGTGTTGCTTAACAGAAGTTGTAGCATGCATTACTGGCTGAACACTTTAGACGCTGGATAACTACTCCGAATGGAAGACAGATAGGCAGCAATGGAGAAACACGAACACACAGATTGGATACCTTTCGGGATAACCATGAGAGGGGATTTACGATAATCTGAATTCTGGAAACGGATTAAACATTTAATTCAATATGTTTGAGGATTTATTCGTTCTGGTTCTCGTGTTTGTTCTCGGAATGACAGCAGGTAAGTGTCTCTACTGAATCTGAAACACATCGGTTCAACACGTGCAAACAAACTCAAAAGTATGTGCATGTTGTTGCCCACTCCTAAAAATATCTGTCTTTGAAAGATGTTGGTGAGATAGACAGATGGCATGAGAAAGAACTTATGGCGGTGGTTAAAATAATTTGACATTTATGGGGTTTTCAGATCGAGTGAACGAACTCGAAATATTGGTCACAATATTCCATTAACATCCAGTTAATTATAGCTTTTCGTATTTTATTTCGTCATTTTAGATGCATATGTAGTTGACACCAACGTTTTGAAACACTAATGTGGAACTATTTATATGTATTTCCTGTTGGTGTTATCATGTCAAATAAATTCCGTAGACTAGGGGAATGCTGCGCCTGATAATGACAGACCGGTCAATAGTGTATAGATCATGTTTAGAGTATAGTATATGTATGGTTTATGACCAATCCTGAAAATGACATCGACCATCAGATTTATTTCCATATCCTTGGAACCCATTTGTATTTTATAATTTTATTACTGCATTTTTTCCAGACAATTTTATTACTCCAGCTCTGCTTTATTTGAAGACCATCTGTCCTCACGACAACGTTTTAACTAATTTTAACAGATATATTTCAGGCAACCGGAAAAACAATTTAACTTGTAGAATAGAGAGAGAGAGAGAGAAAGAGAGAGAGAGAGAGCGTTTCAATCAGGACTTCTTTTCAACATGTTTTTTTTAAATATGATTTCGACTTTTACTTATGTATTTATGTTTGTAACATGACGTGAGGTCGTTGTTGGTCGTTTTTTACACTTCTTTAAAATCTTGGTATTGGTTCATATTCATACTGAAGTTTAAAGAGAAATGATGCCATTATTATATGCGCCCCAGAGGCACAATACACGTATCAACCTGCTACCGTTGTGTACATAGACGTTGAAATGTACATTGTGATAGCTTTTTTCATTTCTTTTCGAATATATTGGTTACAAAAACCTAGTAGAATCAAACATGTATTGGGTTGAGTACCGTTCAGTCTCACACTTGATTGGAACTGTATGTTTCACATCTAATAATGACAGCCAGCAATTGAAACTCATTTATGAAGCATATCCTCAGGCCTGGCGTTATTGCAAGCTGAGCGCAGGTTGTTCCCGTAGAGCCAATTGAGAGAATTGACAAGGGAAGCTAAATTGAACTGGTATACACTTGACAGCCTGACAGACGTGGCTTATTTGAAATTAAAACTTCACATCAAGGTAACAGCTGGAAGTGGTAAGCAGTCAAGCCGCCACTCTACTCAGTCGTAAAACAGGTGATGGCATTACCTCACGAGATCTGCTTCTTTGTGATGACTGCAGTCATGATATGTCAGATAACCATGACATCACTGTTTGATAATAATGACGTGAGTCAACTTGCAAACAAAATTCTAATAGCATAACAGTTTACATTTCGTTTACAAGCAATATACAATTAATAACTCTCAAAGGCACAACTGTTCCTAAACTGGTCACATTTTCTCTTTAAAACTTTCTTCGAATTAGATCTATTAACAATTGTTAATAAAACGATCTTCTAAACGTCTACACAAACACTATTTGGAAAAAAACCGAATATTAACTTGTTGAAATCACTATGTTTGTACTTTGTAACTTTGGTTAAAATGTGCTTCCGTATTTAATGATCGTGTTAACTTTCAATGTCTCATTAAAAGTAGTGATAGTATTGGTCCATGACCTCGGCTGAGGATTGTGCATGATGCATATCAGCCTTGTATAGACTTGATGGGTATTTCCACATGAAGGTTAGAGCCGATTGCGTGTCCTTACGTTATATGCGCGTTGGTGCCAATGAAAAATTCATACTTCTGTCGAGGCGAAATTCGGATGTTATGCTGATAACGTTGAATAGACACCGAGGGGCCGAACCCTGACTTTTGATGTTATGCTTAGCACATGTGCATGTTTGAAAAAGTTTGTTTTCCCAGGGAAACAGATATTCCGTATATTTGTTGACCCTCTGTTTAAATATACAACACAACCATCTAGAAGTTCGGAGTGTTTATTCTTAATTGCTGAACTATATACTATAACGACCATTATAAATCATCGTACTAACAATGTCTCTTTCCTCTACTGTTATTGGCATTAATATGACCGTTAGTACTAACGTTATAATGTCATGAATCGTGTATTGCGAATAAATAGTGATCCCAGTATGTGACAGAGAAACAGAACATATGTAAGCAGCATGTAGAAAACCAGATCATTGCTATATATTAATAATATTTTCGTACCAACAATGCCTCGCAGGTTTCACCACATCAAATCATCAATCTCCCACAGGTGATGAGGTATGCTGAGATTATGAACTCAAAGGGGAGAAGGGAAACCGACAGATCATCCTGATGTTTACTATGGAATACTAACTTCGCTCCATCCGTTGTCTAGCGCGCCTAATCGTTGAGGCTACAATGAAATACTAGGGGAGTATTTGCTTTCCGAATCGTCAGGTGGCGGACGCCAGGGACGTACAATCATGTCAGCAACTTGTGATTACACAGTTCTTTTGTGTGTCACTGTCACATTAGAAGTTGCTGTGTGACTAGCCATAGATGTAGCAGCAATGCTGTGTGAATGTCCCGGGCCAGTAAACAGTACATTAACACTGGCAATAATTAGATGATGCAAGTACGTTAATTACTCGGTAAATAAAATATTTAGTGCGATTAAAACGAAACACTATTTTAGATATGTAAATATATGTGCTGCTTTGCCATTGAATGACACATCAGTGAATTATATTTACATGGAGGCGGATCAAATGGTTTAATATTTAGAATGATCAATTCTGTTTTCTCTTTAGTGTCTTTCATGTTAAAGTTAAAGTAAAAACTTATTGGGAAACAGAACAATTTAAACGAATCCATCACCACATTCTCTCGCCCTCTGTAGCTCTCTCAATACAGAGTAGTGATTGGTGTGTTCATGCATACATGTGTGTATTTTATTCCAGTGCAGCGCACAATACTACATTAACGCCCATAAAGATGCATTATTAAATTTCGTTTCGTATAATTGTTATTACAGCTGTATCCAAGCTAATCGGTATCCCAGGTGTTAATTACACCCTGTTATCAAGGCTATTATCCGTGATAATTGACATCATAATTCAGTTAAATGTTCAGATATGTAATTTTGATACTACATTAATCAAAATAAAGGAGCATCCACTTGAGGCATTTAGAGTTATTTTGACATTTAATACGTTTGCAAATTGGTAAGCAGAACAGAATCAAGGGTCCGTTCTGTTACCACTTAAATAACTAAATAAACTATAGGTTTTGATGATACGAGTACGAATTTATTTTCGCATTAGTGGTTTCATTGCCCTGTTTCTTCTTTACGTTTCGAAAGCTTTATGTTGTAAATAGGGAAAACTTAAATTCAGTTTTGATGCGAGGTTCAAACATATGGTCTCAACTGCCGTACATGTCAATCCGATATTGTTGGTGAATAATTTTGCTTTGGTTTACATCAACGTCCATGTTCAGGCTGACACCAGTCTACATAGAGAATCAATCGAGAAAGGGCCCTTGCAATAAAGCTCAAGTACAGGTCTTGCGAGACAAGCCTCCACACACGAAAATGCTGTTAACAGGATGTAATTTCAAGGTTGATTTACGAGAGCGAAATGTAGAAGACGATGATGTTATCGGAAGTACAAGAGACGTGCGTTGTGTAATACGGACTCGGTGTTCAGCACCTTCCAGGTTATTTATATACAATCGAGATTGATTTACTACTGAAACTACATATCCCTACCTTCTTCAAACATGTTTGGCGCCCATGTATCTGGGTCGAAAGTCACTAACGTTGTAAATGTGCATGCACTTAAAGTCTTGAGAACGCACACATGAAGCCAGAATCGTACGTATTTAGGTTTCTGATGGGAATTTATCGCAATGAATGAGAGTGTTATCATGAATATATCCATCAGTGGTGTCATGTTACTTTCAACAGTATAAACATTTTAAAATCTATTTGAAACTTACTATCAACAGTAGATCATTAACACTTTATTTATATGACTCTTCAGTATGGCTTGGCTTGATGACATCTTCGTCCCCCCTTCATGAATGTATTATTTAAATCTCTGCTATAAACGTTATTGTGTTCAGTTTGAGTGCACTCTTCGAATAACAAAAATATATACTCCCCTGAGTATATGTAGAAGTGCAGCTTGGTAGAGAGATTCAGATACAGTCATGTGAAATAAGAGGTTCAATGCATTTTAATTACTTCAAAAAGGACATTTCACAAAACTGCACTTATTATAGATTTACTTCAAACGAGATGTCAAATTTCCATCGCTTAAAAAGATTAATTGTTACGAACTCGATGCTTTTGTGATGAATCTACCTCTGTTTTTCGTATCCGAAATATATCATGATTGTATTTCATATTGGACATTTTTAACACGTGAAACTGTCAGAACCCCCAAAAAACAAATAACGATTCTAATCAGATTAATTCAAACGAAATTAATCGAAGGTGGTTTGAATTTCGAGTAGTCTAAAAGTTTTCGAACTTTCATTTCTGCTATTAGATTAAGGGAAGTATAGTGTTCATCTTGAACGGTGAATATGAAGTAATCATCCATTTCCGATCTTGAAATATGGAAAAGTATCGTTCTGTTGCTATCTTCCCTTTGACATTCTATATATCACGGTGACCTAAAACGTTCTCGTCCACATAACTCTGATGACAGATCGAAGAATGGATTATTTATTATTAGCGATATTATTTCAATAATTGGTAATGCAGTTGTACCCGCTAGTTGGGTTGTTGTGACATATGTTTAAGAATGTATGTTCTTTTCTTCATTTGAAACCAAATGGTCACTGCCCCAAATTCTTTATCGTTTAGCTTGCCGCTGTGTATAAAAGTTAAACAAAAGTGTACTAAAGGAACGGGAAACTGTCATGTTTATACAGGGGTATTAACACTGACGATGCAAAGTATCTATGGCATGAACATAATGCGAGTACATGTAAAGCCATGTCACAGTATATATAAATAAGTGAAAGAAAAGGGCTGGTTTCTTGCCAGAACTAATCTAACCAACACTTTCAAAAATGCTGTACATACATTCACATTTTTTCTGCTTTCGACACTCTCCACGTCTACAAAATAAATATAGCTGAGCATCATCGGGTGCGGTGAAGGTTGTTTCACATTCATCCAGAACTCAGTCAGTTTCTCACTTTCCATCTACCGAAGCACGTGTGCACTTGGCCAGGGTTGTTGTGAAAAAAAGATTATTTTTGGTAATGCGATATAGACTTGCACACGTCTCTAAGTAAAATCTTGCTTACTAACATTTCCTTCAAATATGAAAACACAAATATAATGTCTTCCTAGAGACTGCCATCCTAAGATCTTATCTAGATTTGCTAAATTTTATTGAAAGGGGAGCTGAAAGTATCAAAATATATGGCAATGCAGCATTGGAGCAAGGCTGGTTATACGGGTAATATGAGTTCTGCTTAATTCTTTTGGCATGTGCAATCTCAAGTCATGTCCACAGACCACACTGGGATATCAGCATAAATACGTTCACTATCTTTCAGTATCATATCATACATGCAATTCGTAGTATACTTCATATTTTGTTCTTATTTCATCTGCATGCATTTTCAAGCCTGCATCACATCCTCTACATAAGAGCCATTTCTGCAACAACAGATGTGCTAAATGTACTTTGTCATGGATTCCCCTGTGGGACTATTTGTTACAACAAAGTTCGCTTTATGCAATACAGGTTGATCCCTTTTGCTGACACGATACTGTAACTATTACATGTTGTTGGAATCGTTTGTATCCACATTCTAACCCTAACCCCACCCCACCTACCCTCCAAGAACAGAAACCCAAATAAATCCCTTAACAGTGTGCGTTGATGTTCAGTTTCAGGCTACAGAGCTTCATTATTTTGTAATAACGCCATCTTCTATTGAACTCATTTATTGACAAAAGTCATCCATTAAGCTAAATGTTTCATCAGTAATAAGACTCGGCTAAATTACTTTCTATGGATCATATATTCTGGTAAAACTGATTTCCTCCATGCGAATTAAATGTCTGCTTGAATGTCACTCTCTTGTGAAACTAACAGCTCGAAAGGTCGGCATGTGTCCATCTAGGACGATATGATGGTTAAAAAGATGTTACATTGAAGGTTGAGTTGACCACGCAGGCAGCGAGCTTGATCAGTTTAGAAACGTCAAGCCCGGATGGTAGTTGGAGGGGTGAAACCCCGGGGGTTGTAACACTTCCGGGCCTTGACGGGTTCGCCCTGCATCGCACTGGGACACTAGCAATTAGGCAAATAGCTTTGGTCGTTAAATGCCTCAGTTCTCATAGCAGGGATACAATATTATCAATTATTTCTTTATCAGATACCAACACTCTATATGCTCATTGCACAAAACGCAGCTCAACTGCAGAAGTATTTCACATTATTAAAAGCATTCTCGTTAATATACATCCGTAAATCCCAAATTATTTCTCATATGTAGATCAGTATTTCTATTATTCTGGTTTTTCCTTTCACGTCAAATGTGTCATTAAAGTTCTAAAATCTGTATTGAACTATTTCTTATATGAAATTGTTATTATTTTCATCAAATACATGTACAATCTGGATATTCTTTTTTTATTTGAGAACATCTGGCCACAATACTTATAGTTACTGTCAAACAAAGCGAATTGTGTTCGATTTGTATGTGTCAGATGATTATTAATTTTGTCCTGAGTATTATCGACAATATCCAGGAGTTCTTCATCTATTTCAGCCACACTGATATCAGTATCGTTGTCGAGGAGGTAAACGCTCTCTGCTCACACGATCGTGAGTTGCCTCCCATCAATATTGCAATGTAATATGGAACCATCATCAGTTCACGGTTCCGCAATGATGCCATTAAAGGAAATCTGGATGGTTTTTGCTATCACTATCTGACCAAAATTGAGTGCTAAGAGAGTGCATTATAAATGTTTGAAGTAAAATTAAAGTAATTTATTACATTTAATTGACGATAAAAACAGGGTGAAATGTGCGATCCGTCAGTCAGTCAGGGTATAAGAATAGTGTCAGCAGTTGTCAATCAACAAAATCCATATTACCACCTGTAACAGTTCTCAGACCATTTCTTCTCTTCTTGCAAGCACTTGGCGCTTTAATTAGTTGGTTTTTATTATCTCTCTTTCATTCCTGAAAATGACTAAATGTACTTGTTCTTATGTGTAGAATTCTATTTCATGTTTTAAATCAACTTTCAGTGTAATGGATTTGTATATGTACTTCTAGGATCTAGGAAGGCAACGTGAGTGATAAGTTTAAGTGCGTATATCTCTTGTAGAAATAACCCGTCTTCAAACAGCTGACAGTTGAAGAAATAAACACGCCGACCTAAATCTTATTTCAGTTTTTCTTGAGGCCTCTTCTTTAATGTTTTGAAATAAAGGTTCTCACTTTCCATGCAGAACCACAAATAGGGCATGTAATCAAATGCACTTAAATGCTATGAAGGTTGGTTTAAACTGTCGAATCTTTACAAGAAGTAACAAGGTGTCCGTGTTTATGTAACAACGCCCACACTAGTGATGCAGGAGGTTGCAATGATTGATAGCTGCATCTAGGATTCTATTGACACAACTTGCAAGAAACGTCAGAGCTATGGGTACAAGCCAGTACTAAAACAATACTCACCGGCACTCATCCATTTTACAGCATCCCGCATCAAGCACTGTCAACAGGCCACCCACGTTGACACACGTGTTGTCTACATGTATATACACTCTTTTCCTTTCTTTTTTGTCTCTGAAATTCCGTGAAATCATAAATTCATATGGAGGAAGACGATGATGTATGCTACTTTAAAGTCGTTTGGGTATAAATGTACGACATGTAAATTCAACAGTATTCAGTTAAGAAGTTTACCTGTTGTTCATGTACATGCATAATTTGTAAGACCTGTACTGGAAGAGTAAGTTCCTGAATACGAATTATCGTGAAGCTTGAGATGACAGATGTACTGAGTTTGAAAACAAAGAACCTATCATATAGACTATTCAATATAGATTTTTGTCCAATTTATGTTTGCCTATTTAAGTAAACAAGGCAAGTGAAATCAAATGTTTGTTTTGGGGATTCTCAGATGCATAATGGCTCTACCAACGTCCGTCATATACCCTGAAATCAATCCTATTCACGGCAATCGTCTCGAGGCGGGCGTTTTGACCAAATTAATAGTGAAGCTTCCATAGCGAAAGCTTGCGTCCAATCATGTGGCGCGTCTCTTAAATCCTCGGTGAAGTAAACACGTTAGGTAATTATATTTATCAAGAGTTACTTCTCGTGCAGTAAACGCGACATGTCATTGGTTGTCTATATTTAGCAGATTTGGACTTTCTATACACACAGAACGATCATGGTGAACAGGAGGACATCCAAGGTATATGACGGACGTTGGCGGAGTCACAAGACCCTGGATTTCGAGGATGGTTAAAGTTATAAAAGTATACAACATAATAAAGCTATTTAAAGTTAAATGCAATTTCACCTGTCCCTGTACTAACCTCTATTATCTATCAAATATACATATCAAACAAGCATTAATCGTATTTGACCAACATCAAAATAATACATAATACGTTTATATTACAACATAATTATGTCCAAATTGCAAAAACTATCTTACAACGTGAACAATAAAAAATGCACATATTATAAAATCAAACTCTACCACACATATTTACACCCACGTAAGAGGTCATTGCACGACCTATATTTGTGAAATTGACTTGGTCAGGTGGTAATAGTTACGGTTCCAGAAGTCCAGAACTCAACGTAATTGCCTTGCCTTGTACACTGAGGCATTTGAATTGTGTTGTAGCAGTCCAGGGTTAACATTATACCCCAGCTCATTACGAAAACTAACTTCTGAATCCAATACTGTGTGTACTCTGAAGGTCTGGAAGACCCTCGAAAACTGTGTCCATTTCTCAATTATCACTTGTTATTTTGCCACGTGTTTTTGTCACTCGATCCTTGAAATGAAGCGTCTGTTCTGATGACTTGAGGATGAGTATCACGTTTAACTGGTGTTTATTTTCATTTTATATTCAGTCAACGAGAGTCAAACACATTACTTCACATTTGTAGACATTGTGCGATACTTATAATTTCGATGTATGGAATTTATGTATAATCATTTTGACTCTGTATGGATGTAAGCCGACATCATATCTTGTACCAATTGCCTAACTGTATGCTGTGTTGTTCCTACACTGGAAACCATGGTTGTTGAGAAGGCAGAATTATATTTCTGTATTGACGAGATCACTACAGGATGCGGAAACGAGGCAGCTGGGCGAATATTGGCTTCTCTGTAGAACTTCCTGCCCTGGAACAACAAACCTCGAACACACCTAGCTGATGCTTGCACACCCTGTATGTGATTTCAATTTTAGAAAACAGTATTAGAGCAAAATAAAGAGCCCCATTGGCGTTTTGAGTTCATGCACGTTTGTCATCTTTACCTGCGGCTATGTTTTGTACCAAAATATTATTGGAACAAAATATTACCATATGGACTCGTGGAGTTTGAGGGGTCTGATGCTCGCTAGAAACAGTGACAAATGCCGAGTTTGGCATAGGTTAAGTGTAGTCACTACCACTTTGTTGATGAAATACAGTTTTTTAAAATTTATAATGATTCATTTACATAATGAGAGAAAACATTAACGATCACTGAAAAAAACGTCTCAAATAACCTTTATCATCAACGCTGTAATTACACTTAACACATATATAATATACAATAAACATAATTCAGACAGGGTTACCGGCATATCAGTAAAAAAATATGACCGGCGCTGGCCCTGACAACCTGCTGGCATCGTTTGAGCATGCTCTGGATAGCGCATTCATTGGCATGACATGAGATCCCTTATTTTTTGAAGAGTATATTTATGTTAAGTATAAATGCATTTCTATCTCTTGTATATATCCACCAAAGGAAATTATTTCATGTATGCTACCGCGAAGAAGTCGATATATCTAACAGTACAGATAGACTTATTATTAGATAAAGAAAAAAAAGGGAATTACACTATTGACATACTGCTGTTACCTCGTGAGGTGGTTGGTAGTTATTTCAGACTAATAAGCATATTGCAATGTCACAAAACAACGAACTCCTTGCCACCGCTTGTCATGTAACAGACACGGTAAATGTATGTCTAGAGAATTGTCGGTAGGCATGCGGTTGTGTAAGTGTCAACATGTGGGTGGCCTGTATTATATTTTCTTGAGACGAATGCACACGTAAAGCAAAAACATTTCGTACTCTTTTTGTACACTGATACAACGCTTACATTCTGCATGAAAACCTAAATTTAGGTATGAAATATTTTTGTCAAATTATGCTAACATCGGAATTAATTACCTCCTCCCGGTTTTCAGTCCATCAACTGACAATTAAACAGTTGTGCTACTGGTAAATCACCGTTTTAACAGCAACATGATGTTTTGAAATATTTTTTGCGTTATTGCACAGGGACGTTCTTGTGGAAGAGATCGTCATGTCTTTTATGTCGACATCTATTAATGTTTGCTCCATAATCTTAATCTATGTCTTCAAAGGTAACACACAGTAACATGGTACTCGCATTTCATGGTATTCTGTTAATGTTTCAAGATGGCGGTACACATCAAAGGTGAGTCGTGAGGAGAGAAAAGGGTAAAAAAGGGAGTTGTTTGGTAGTTATTCTGAGTTTATGATAGAGAACTGTACCCTTGTAAACGAGCGTCTACGTTCCCAGAAACAAGCAATTCATAAGAAACATATTATAGACATTCCTCAAAACATGACTGTGTCGTGTTGGTGTTTTACCACAATGATCCAAGACTTAAAACATACCTTGACTCATTTACATGCTTCTGTATGACCAGAATGTGACAATATGCAGTCAACTTTTTTTGTACCACACGAGCATTTGGATTTGCAACGTAAAGCCACAATATATAGTAGGTACCTTAGCTTCCCGTGGGTCGCAGGTGAGTGATCTTGATATCACGTGGCCTTTGGCAATCTTTCAGCTATATCACAGTGTCCCCCACATCACGTCAGTGTCAGGGTTCTTACTCCGGGCTGTAAAGGGGGTACCCGAACGGAATTCGAACCACAACTTCCAAAGCTTGGAGACACAGCAACCACCGGCACACAGGTGGGACTCATTTGGTTTCTATAAATAAAATAGGGAATAAGTTGTTTTAGGATAATGAGGAAGTTTAACAGATTTAATTGGAGGTGAGCACGACACATCTGAGACCAATTACCTACATGTAGGAAATGTGTGTCCATGTTACATACTGATCCATTAATCAAAACCATTTTCTAACATAGGGTATGTAATCGAATATTTCAGGTACTCGTATGTTCTGGACGTGGGGAATAGATGAAAGATTACATACCCATTTCCGGTGATACACACCAATCCAATCACCACCATCCAGATGTAAATATATTAAACCTATTACTTCATGCCAAGTAAATAAAGAAGGCGGACACCAACATATCAAAATGGATCCCGCTGGAACACATGAAACATAAGTTCATATTAAGGGCCTGCAGCAAATCCTGGTTGCCAGGTGGAAAAACATCATTTCCGTTTTCTGTATCACGTAAGGTGCACAGGATATCTTGCATTGAATGTGCCTTAAATCCACGTAACATATTCCTATGGCAAATTTCAAAATACTTACATGTACATACAATACATTGTTTAATTCTCGTTACCATACTCTTATTTTTTTATGCAAAAGAGAATAATTACGTAGGTATATAAAATTAATGTCAGTGGTGGTATTGATACCACACCATAAGAAACTCACCTTAACAAAATTTGTTTTCGTTCTCAGGATTAAATTACTTTAAATGTCATCTCATCGAAAAGTGAAGTTACAAAAGTCAGCCTATCTATATACACGGATGAGGATCAGGTCAATTACAAGTAAGATTAACCGTTGTAAACTGAGACACAAATGACTGAGAAGAACGCAAAACAGATATTGGATCAAAGAAACTTACTGGAAATAAATTGAAATTTCACAGCATCAAAAGCCAAATGCAACATGCTTATATGGGAAATGAAGTTGATTAGTACGCTGGATATTGTTTCGTTACTTTATGGCATCCAAGAGGGTATCACAAAGACTGAAGATCTTAATAATATGTTCAAACTCTCAATTTGTACCAAGAAAGACATCCCTACTTTCCAGGCGTTTTGTGAGCTTTTTAAACCGTTTGCGTTGTCTCCTGATTTCTGTACGGTTCTAACAGTACACAAGAAATACAAATTTCAAGACATTTAGGGTGCCGACTCAAAGATAATCAGTGACAGTTGGATGCAACGTTATCAAACTTAATGTTTGGTAAAATGGATAGTGTGCGTGATCAGCCTTCCAGATATAAACCTAATCCAGACGTGTCGCTACTCGTTACTGATAACATGCAAATAATTCAAATAAAACAGATGGTAATTGAGACAAAAACGATTTATCCGGCCGTTGTACAGAATTGCATCTTAAAATCGTACAATGCTGTGCATTCACAGATCGACTGTTAAACAGAAGCCTTCTAATCCTTGTCAGGTAATTATTCTTTTCCATTTAGCTGTTTGAAATGCGCATACCTGATATTACATCTCCAGAAAACCTAGGAGCCCATACGTTAATGCTTGTCGTGCAAGGCGAATCAACTAGGAATCCTTAACTTTCACTTTTCCGTCTCGATTTCTTTTTCAAGTGTCTTCCTCGATGTGCACCTTACACATCCTGTTATTGATGGAAGATTGTCCTTGGAACGTGCAACAGTGACTCAATATAACAGTTATTCTGATCAATATATAGTGGACAGCTTTCAGTCCAAATTTAATTTAGTCGGAAAGGGGAGAGAAATTTGTCTTCATACTCTCGATGGAATATTTCATATAAATGCGGTCTCCAAAGAATTGCCCAAGGAACAATAATCTACAGGACTGAAATCACTCTTTAATATTGGATACACTTGGGAGTCCCTGTATGTTTATGTTTTCCTTGTCTCGTCTTTTGTGTCAGCTACCGTAGACGTTTTGCTGTAAACGTTGTTTCTGGACGAACGTGCCATCATCGGAACTGATGCGAATTGGTTTTTGTCGACTATATGGGCGACCTGCAAATATGTTTTTCAGCGCAACTGTCTCCGTGGGGGGCTATTGATATATTTACTTGGCTGCATTTTGTCTCTGTCTCCAGCATGTGCGAAATTCGTTATAGACATATATATTTTACATATATATGTATTATGATCTGTGCATATCAGTATCTCCATGCAAACAGGCATATACATTCAATACGTATTTCGACCATTTCGTACACATCTACAACTTTGCAAACTTACTGACTCATTTACACATTCATATATTTGCAGCCTCTTTCTTACAGACATTCACACTTCGATATACATTCTTTACACGTGTATATACATTCTGACTCTTGTACGCTCTTCCTTACACATTTACACACGCCGATACTTCGGTAAGCATTCCTAACACATGTGGACACTTTATTACTTGTGTACACTTTTTCTTTAAACATACAAACTTTGATGTTCTTGTATATCTTCCTTACATATTATACGTGTTCGTGTATACTTTCTTCCATACTTCCGTTGGCATTTTTCATACCATGTGGATACTTCGGTATATCCTTCCTTACACTTACTCAATTTGATGCTTTTGCATACCTTCCTTACACACTTTTATACACCATTAGTGTGTATATATATAGTGTCTTCCTTGCACATACAAACACTTCCATACATATACACACTGATCACTTATAATAATACCTACTTTTAGAACACATTTACATAATTATGACAATGCATATAAAGGACCACCATGATCCCGATAAATATAACGATGTTGTGTAAATCGGTATGTTCTGATAAAAGACAGATCGATGAAGCCCAAACCTCAAGAGAAAATGTAAAACATTTTTTGCCTCAAAAAAGAGACATTTTGTTCGGGAATACAACTTCGTTTTTCTCTTTCAGGAAAATTGTGTAAGAGCGTGAATGACAAATTAACCACGTAATTTAACATTAATTGTCAAGGGATCCGTTTCTTCCATTCAAACTGTGAAATTACCCCAAGCAATGAAGACTCTTGTTAATGACTGGGCAACCGTGCAATTGGTTTGTTTCCCCGCGCAAAGTAGAATCTTCATTCAGTGCTAACTATTAACGCGAAAACTATCTTCACTGAATGAAATGAGGTCATGAAGATAGTTCACCCTAGTTGTGGATTTGGTATTCGTAGTGAAATATGTTTGCCACTTTATTGATCCAGTTACCAGATACGTTGGCCTTGACACCCTTGGTATACGTCTTTACCACTTTCGAAGCGAAGAGGTGATATATAAATATTTCATTTACAGCTTTGATATTTCTCATTGGAGACTGCATATCTGCTATAACAAATATGTGAAAGTCATTCGAGTTTTAAATATTTCATTTACAATTTGACATTTATTTTTGAACTTGTAAATGTAGAGGCAAATGCACTCTTAAAAATGCCGAGATTAAAATAAAGTGATATTCAACTTACGGCATGAATTATGGAGAATCAAGAATCAGTTTGATCAGAAAATAATACAGACTATCTTTGTTCACTGTGGTTAATAATGTATTGTTATGTCTACTTTATTTGATTCATTTTTCTCTTACAACCGCCAAGTCATGTAAGGTTTGCTATTTCAATTGGCCTGGAACATCTTCAAAGACGTTATCTCTGAACTGGTTATGCGGCATACACGGAAACTGACAATTACGTCTGTGCTCGTTTAACTCTGCTGATAACCTGTTCTCAAAGAAAGGCACAGTAATAACAGACTTGACATTTCCAATAAGCCCATTCATTTTCAATATGTTTTCAAGGTAGGAAAGAAATGTCTTTTGAAAGCAAAAGAAAATAGAAATTAGGTTGAAGATCAAGAAGAGTCTGATTAGGCTTGATGCACGGGTGCTGATGTATTCGGCGCTAACACATTTTACAAGCAGTCATGATTTCATACGTACACTGGACGGTATGAAACACTACAAAGCAAGAACATTCAAGAAACATACGTAAATTATGTTATGGATGTAGAACGATACAGTCGAATTTACCTTATTCTGCAGATGTATTGCGACACACGTCGAAAGAATGGTTCACCCTTACCTTAAACTTGTCCTTTTATCACTGATAGTTGCGTTTGCCAAATGAGGTAGACTGATAGGTCCACAGACATTTTACATATCCACATGACATTGTACCCAGCGCAATGAAATGGTTATCATTACCATAAAATATACATCAAATAAATCTTATATGACACGTCGTATGCGCGTACTGTACTATCTTCAAATATATATATATATATATATACATACATAGAAATTGAAGTAGTTGAAGTCTTAATGCACGAATTAGAATGGTATTTAAATATTTACTTGTAAGTTTCTGGAAACAATGAATTGATGTGACTGTTTTCTATTACCGCTGAACAACCTTCACATTTTGCTTATTAAATATGCTCATTTTAAGCTCGGTACAGCAACGATTTTGGAACTGAGCGATTTGTGAAAGTTTTGTCCATGTACATTTTGGATCCGATTCCAATCATAGATCGTGGAAATGATAAATATGAAACGAACCGAAATATAGTAATAATCTTCAAACCGATGAGTGAAACGCCTGTATGCCTATGGTTTGAGGTTATGTCTGACTAATTGCTGCATCTTTTGGCAGATTATCTATTTCAGTTGCCTGAGCATAAATGTGTTTCTTAGTTTGAATATCGTTTTGATTGAACTTGGTGTGAGCTCGGCAATCTCTTTTCACGTTCTCCGTTTGCTGTGGTCACTGCTGTCTCAGCAGCGGATGCTCCTCGCTCCAACACTGTGTCCAAGATCTAATTTACCATCCCTTGAGACGGATGATCAACACTCTGTACGAGGAATAGTGGAACAATGTACACAATAGGCGTTTATCGTTATAAATATGGATTTTGCTAATAACAGTTTGAGTAATGTGATGCACAACACTTTACAGGGAAACGTTGTCAATAAACTGTCGAATTAGACTTTTGCCAAAATGTGTCATGATTTACCGTCAAAGGCAGTGTCGAGTGTGTAAACATGAACAGTCAAACATCGGTCATGATACATCTATCTATACGTCCATTTATAAATAAATGCATGAATGCATCCACCCATCCACACCCACATGCATGAATGCATCCATCCATCCACACCCACATTCATGCATTCACATACATGCATACTTCTCCCAGTGTTAATTTGTTTTCAACACAACAGCATAGATTGTTAAATAGTACAAATTAATCAAGTTTGTCTAGAACTTGAATTTCCAGAGTAGCTGAATAGGATTTGGTTCTAAAACAGGCTTGTTTTCAAAGCAGTACAACGTTTGTCTAGAGTTCGTCGGCGAGTGTCCAGATGTGGCAATAAACTATGTGTCTGTACTCAACGTCGTGTGCGTTTCTGAACAATTTCACGTATCGATTGTAGTAAATGCGTAATTCCCAGAAACTTCTCGAAGAAACCTCAAGAGTGCTCTGGTCGTTTTTCAGATATGCCACTGGCCACTGGTTTACGTTGAGTTTAATTTATGTCAGTTCCATTTAATGTTTTCTTATCAAATTACAATATACATCAATAACAACCCGGTATATATAATACGGATCATGTGCTGTTGTTCTTATGCCACACCGTGCGTACATAACCCTTACATACATGCGTGCGCCTGAGAATGTAACCTTATATTTTGATTTCAGGTTTGGATGTACCTCTCTGTTACCTTTGGTATTGTTCTCCGCATGCACTAACTGGTCCGACAAGTAACCTCAGAGTGCGTGTCGTCTAACTAGAGAACCTTCGTCTAAGTGGTTGCATACATGCAGGAACTGAGTATGGTTTTCTCATTTCGTTCACGTGGAAATTACTCCCAAACCTACATCTGCAACGGTATCCCTTTTTTATACTCACAGAAGAAGCATCAGACGCTCTTCGTCATTGTTCAAGTCGGTTAAACAGTCAGAAAGGGTTCCAATGTAAACCATGAAGATGGACCGAGAGTAAGACAGGGAACATAAGACAGATAGACAAGTTGCCGGGAGGACAACATACATTACCAGCTGGCAAACAGCCAGATAAAACACATTAGAAGCAAATTGCTGGTTCATATTTTTCTTAAAATGTCAATTCAAATATCACCCCATATCGTTTAAGAAAACATTTAAAATGAACAGATATCACCTAACTGTCTGGCATTTAATCGTCGTATAGGAGAAGCATCTTCTCTTTCGTCTGAAACATTACTAGAGTTCAAAGAATTAAGCTGCTTTATCTGCCGTAAAAACAATGAACTCAGAACTCAAAGGTTGAATAACAAACTCTTTAAATCTAATTTTCTTGATAAAACACGTTTCAGTAAGTGATTCAATAAGTAAAACATACACACACGTCAATGAATGTTTTCTTTTTTTAAGTATGTAGATGTCCAATAGAAACCATACAGTGAAACAAGTGAATACATCCTTTACCTACCAACATATCAAACTTGTTATTCATCAAACATATTCCTACTTTCGTGGAATCTATACTGACGTCCAAAAATAAGTAAAGCAAGATTTTGAGAGACTACTGAATACATTCACACATGCGTTGGATATACAAGAGATATCCCTTCAAGACTTGGCAGGTTTATCAATGAGATGATGTCAATCAAATTACACT
>JAUELE010054357.1:3701-15729 GCA_031471655.1 Diodora aspera
CATCTGTATCGCCTCAATTACTGTAAAAAAAAATCGGAAAAATATAGTATCATATTACTAGATGAACAGAAAGACACGCTCTGAACATAGATTGGCGTACCTGCATCTTTGATCATGTTCCTTTAAGGAGACACGGCGAGTAGTCCAATAGGAACCTATCTATTGCCACAGAACTCTTTTGTTTCGATGGAAGTATTCAGTCCTCGATTACACTCAACATAACCGCAGGTCGAAATCCTTTGTACCAGATCACACTCAAAATCCTTCCAGCAGTGTCTCTCTCGGTATTAAGGCTGGGTACATTTCTAGTCCTACTGTTTGTATCTGTTTTGCTATCCTATGCCGTGTAGGTTTCCATGATAAACTCCAACTTTCCCCAAGCGTCTGCTTCCGTATCCATATTCGATGTCTATCTTCTCGTTATGCTTACAGTCAAGGTTAGCGCCTGTTTGACAATTGTTGCCATATTGAATATACACAGCAAGAAACTTACCTCAGAAACAGAGGGAACATGTTTTTTCTAACGCACGTTATCAAGATATTGCAGTGAAAATCAATTCTTTTTGCTTCTATATTTTAGAAGTCTTATCTCTTTCCATCTTCACATGGATGATATTTGCATAGCACTGTGAAAGATATTCGCAAATAGTCATTTCCTGTTGTTGATATTTGCAAATGACATCTCTCTGCAAAAAGGATGGTATTTGCATTTATTTATTTAAGTTTAATTGCCCTGACAGTTACATCAAAAGCGACCAGACCATTTACTTACCGTTAAAAAATATGAATTCGCCAAATGGAATATACATGTATATATTCTGTTGGGAATCGTTCATTGTTTGTACATATAGTTATAGCTGCTAATGGCTCATTAAGTAATGTGTGATAGCATCAGAGAACTGTTAAGTGCACGTTAAATATCCCAAACGCTCCGGTATAGATAATAAACAACATTATATCGCATTTTGTTGGCTTTAGGTTTGAGTTACCGCCCTGGGCAGCATCCAGATAAAAAAAATAATAAAGCTTGGATGTCCAGATTGCCTTGCCTTCAATGTCCTGTTTTCTCTTTCTTTTGTACTAAGTCGTTTCTTACGTTAACAAATAGCAAATTATGTAGTATTCATTAATGTTTATAAAATAATCAGTTTTTGACAATTACCTGACCTACAACAGCTGCCCGTGCTTGCGAGAATAATCAACCTTTCAGCATTTTTTCCGTGATGATCTACAAAGCCAAAAGCGATCGATGTCTAAACCCGAGCCACGTAGACCGCTTCGTTTTCGCTTTGAAGTGTCTGGAACAAGCAGGAGAAACTGGCATAATATCAACATCGAATCTAGTTGACTGGAATGGACGTTTATAACCAACATTATATATACTTGCTTTCAAAATATTTGATCCTTCGTGGACGGAGGTTTTGACGATCTTATTGTTTGACATTTTTCAATGCAGTTTTAACTGGTGATGACAGCAAGATATGAACAAAGATGAACAGAACGGGAATCCATTATACTACAAGGACTTTGTAACCAGTTGGTTCGAGGAAAAGTGACGTCAACAGTTACAGTCAGTACATGAATCACACTACTACGACAATATATTCCACAGTAAGTAAATAGGCAGCAGTGTGGAAAAAAGCCCTACCAAGTACAGATACAGTCGTGTTTAACCAGAGAAATATGAATAACAAGGGTGTAGTATATATCATTCTCTTCATAACCGCTCAGCAGAAATCAACACATTCGACGGAACACTACGACTTGCATAAAAAGCTGTTTCTGGATCAAGATTACAACCCTGATCTTCGTCCAGTAAAGGATGTTACGCAAGCTGTTGATATTCAGCTAGAATACCGTATGATGTCTGTGGATGATTTGGACGAAACAAGTGAAATTCTGAGTTCAACAGCATGGTTAAAGGTTACGTGGAGAGATGAATTTCTTACCTGGAATAAATCGGAATTCAATCACTTGACAAAAATTTATCTGCCTGCCGACAAGGCCTGGGGTCCGGATTTGGTGCTATCTAATGCTCATAGCAGCTCAGTTCGTGTTCCCAAAGAGGGTTCAATGATCGCGCTGTTTAACAATGGGAGTATAACCTGGTGGGCGCCGGCAAACTGGCAAACAAAATGCAGAGTCAACGTAAGTAAGTTTCCATTTGACTCACAGACATGCCAAGTAGAAATTGCACAATATTTGAGTGACCGCTCTGTGGTTTCTATCAAAGGTCATGCAATCGGTAAGCTTGATCAACTGTTCAAGAGACACGGGGAATGGGAAATAACAAATCTGTCCCTGATGACCAACATGGATGTTTACAATGGAGAGGTTTCGTCACGGATAACAGTTTACGTTGTCCTAACTCGAAGACCCCTGTATCACATCGTTACGTATATTTTACCAGTGGTCTCTCTGTCTGTCCTTAATCTTGCAACGTTTTTGGTTCCCGTGGATTGTGGAGAGAAAATATCACTGTGCGTTTCGGTGTTGTTGTCATATGCCGTGTTTCTATCGTCGATCACTTCAAATCTCCCCAAAGTGTCAGACAGCGTGTCTATTTTTGGGATATACCTGCTGGTGATGCTTCTAATAAAAGTGACATCATGTTTTATCGCTGTGGTCGTGGTGAACGCACAGCTCAACATGAAAGTGGAATGGGAGAGAACCAAATCGGAAACCATCAATACAGATCGTAGTCCGTCATATAAAGTTCCATCCATGGACAAAGCGACGAAAATAAACAGTTGGTCCTTTTATGTGATTCTCGGTCTCACCGCTGTTGTGTCCTCAGCAGCCTTCAGTTGGATGGCAATAGGACAACAGTAAGACATTCACGGACTGTCAGTTTGTAGATATTGAAAGAGAATAAGGTTTCCACCATCAAATTCCATATCAAGTGAAGAATGGTTTTGTTTCATATATCGAAGCTGGCATCTTGGTGTACCTTTTGTAAAGCATTCTCTTTCCGTTACTCTGGTGTTTTGTCTCAATTGGTGTGTTTACTTTATCTTTGTGATTGCCTTTTTATTAGCAATGCGTTAGTCCATTTCTATTGTCATAAACACACCCTGGTGCTTAAATCTTGAAGCTAACGGCGTATACCCATTCTTCTTAACCTCTGGAATCTAAAAAAACACGTTTCGAACATTCAGCACGAAACGTCTCTTTGCCACAACTCGCCCACGATCACCGTTTGTGCGAAAACGGGATGTTTTCAATCTGCCAGGATGGCATACAATGTGGTGCCGAGACGGTTTGGCATCCAGCGCAACACTATTCTGTTATTTTGGGATCGTTACGGACACAATGGCGTTGGTAACAATCGTCTTTGTTCAAGACGACCAGGCGACGTCACAGAGATAGGATAACCACCTACGGTTGGTGCAATTGAGGAGTTATTGAAACGGGCTCCGTCCGCCAGTTCGTTGGTTGGTTCGTTGGTCGGTCCCTAAATCGTTTCCGGAGCAGAGCTCGAAAACTATATGAGAGATTTATTTGCAAACATTGGTACATACATCCTTCAGATACTGTAAATGTGCCTTTTGCTATTTTGGGTTTTACAAAAGATTTAATTTTCTCTTTCCATGGAAACAAAATTGCACTTAGCCTCTGACTGGCCAAAATCAGTTTTCGAATCTTTCGACATTTCTTCATTAAGTATTGTAGGTACATCAGGCTAGTTTTGCCTTTTATTACTAGGAATTATGTCAAATTGTTTAATTTCAGTTTCTAGGGCAACAATTTGGACTTAAACCATTTTTGTATAGTATGCTTTGTTATTGGATCATTACTGTGAAACCAGTCATGATTGTTTATTAAACTTAGTGTGTGTACATGAGACTACTAATCTAGCTGTGCCTTTCACTACTATGGATCTATGTAATAGTTTTTCTTGGATATTGCAAAAATAAGTTTGACTCTGTCTCAAATAGGTCAACGTTCGTTTTCAGACCATAATTTCTGGAACATTCATTTTGAGCAAGCTGTCTCGCCGTTGAATTCTGCATTGTTGATACATTATGTTTCCAAATGTGTCATCCTATTTTCTATGTACTTTTGTAGTAAATAATGAGATAGTTCATTCAAATCATTATCTAAAGATAATGGCGGGGGATAATTATCCCCATGGCGGGGGATATTGTTCACTCTGTCTGCTTGTTGAGTTTGTTAACTGATCGCCTACCCTCAGGGTGGAAATTGTCTTACTCCATTGTTTGTTTGGGAAAACTGCATTCAGTTTGCGTCACATACGCTTTCACTATCAATAAACATCACTCGGATTAAGTTTTAGGTTTAAACTATCAAAACATAGCGCAGAGTTCCAGCAAGGACGCCCGAATTTAAACATCACAGGTGTACCTTCAGCATTTTGCAGAATGCCTGACAACTTTGGACACCCTTCAGAGACAATGAAAGATTATTTTAAAGAAGGAATGCTCCACACTGAAAGGAATGTCCACCAACTTTTATTCATGGCTTTAATACGACAATCAGGGTTTACCTTATGATCTCAGATGTCTGAATGGAACACATCCTCAAAATCAAGGGCATAAATGACTCCGCCAACGGCCCGTCATATACCCTGGATGTACTCGTATTCACCATAGTCGTTTTATGTGCAAGGAAAGTCATAATCTGCTAAATATAGACCACCAATGAAATGTCGCATTCACTGCACGAGAAGTAACTCTTGATAAATTTAAACACACACCGTCTTTACTTCGCCTAGTATTAGGAGACACGTGCGACATGATTGGACGCAAGCTTTAGCTGTGGAAGCTTCACTGATTGGTCAAAACACAGGCCTTGAGATGGTCGTCGTGAATACGAGTGGTTCTTAGGCAAATGACGGACCGTTGGCGGAGTCATATATATGCCTTGGATATCGAGGATGGATGGAACGTGGTTCTGGAAGCCAGTGAATAGATGTGAGATGATGTCGTCTTTGCCGTATCTTGTTATAACTCCGGCTGATGTGTGTTGGACAACATATAAAGATACAAGAACAGCCCAGAATCAGCATAACCAATGCGGGATACTACGAGTTTTGGCGTGCAGTTTCAGTTGCTAGATAACGCCTCAGTTTAGTGGTTTTGATGGATATTACAATACAATACCTGACATACGTATCTGGTTGTTCATAGTCACGTCATAAATAACAATCACACCCAGATAATTTGCTTGCTGAGATACCAGTATTAATTGATTGGGTTCCTTTTGCCATATGATGGTTGACTGAAACGTTCTAAGTCTAACTGAGAAAGACTTGTACAAAGTCAGTAGTTAGCACTTATTTTTCAACATAGTACTCTTTGAGGGCTCACATACGTTTCCCAACGGTGTTTCAGTGCTTCAATGCCGCTCATGAAACTCTTCAATATCTACTCTAAAAGACCAGTCCTAGAAATCTGGTTTGTTTTAGAAAGTTTATGTGCTGGTTATTTAATTTTATAGTTATGTTTGGTGTGACTTGTTTAGGGTATTAAAGACCACACCAGCCGTTTTGCTTATGTATATTTTAAAGCCCCATTGCTCAGCCCATATGGCAGTTTGTTTGAGGGCAGTTTGTAATAGAGTTTGTATTTGGTTTCGATTTAGAGTGGAACCCATGGCGCTGTCATCTGCAAATTTGGATGTTTGGTAATGCATTTGACCCATGTACCCCCAAAAGTGGGCGGGGCAGGGAGCCATATTGAAACAATAAGTTTTGTTAATTTGAAGGTTTTGGATGAAGTTCGGAGGCTGAAACTTGTTTTGTGGACAGTATACTGTATGCCTGTTAAAATATACGAAGCGCTGTGACTAATTTTGAAAAATGACCTTTGACATGAAGGCATCGACCCTATTGGAGCAACGTCAGACCTCTAGTGGAACAAATTCAATAAAACTCTGTGTAGTTTGGGATTGTATTTCAGCCCCCCACACCCAAAAGTGGGCGTGGCAGGGGGTGCATTTTGAATACCATATCAGATCTCTAGATATCAAAAATGTTTGTCAAATTTTGAAACTTGGTACATGTACCTTGCATCTTATAAATATACGTAAACTGGTGTGGGATTGCATTTGAACCCAGTACCTCAAGTGGACGTCACAGGGGTACCATGCTAAAAAAACTCAATTTTGGTCAACTGGAAATGACTTGTAATTATTTGTATATTCATATTTCCAAACTTGTAAAACTTGCATCTTTATAGAGAAAATAAAATTTGTTTAAAGATTAAAAAAATAAGTATAATGGTCAGACAGTTAGTCAACAGACCAGAAACCACTGCAAATGGCATTCACGAGGGACCATTTGATAGGCTATGTTGGAATTTTACAGAGGGCTTAATACAGCAGTGCCCTCATACACACCATGATGTAATACCAAATACACATTCAATAAACAGAGACTGATTAAAGGGCCTTTGTGACTTGACATACCCAGTGACATTAGGTATCATCATTAAAAAAAACTTTTTAAAATGATGGAAATTGTCAGAAATACTTTGGAATTTTATTTGATCTTCCCTTACAAAATGAAAAGAATGTCCGAACGGACTCACGTAAATACATACATACATACATATAAACACTTGTATTGCATGCGCTAAATACAAAGCAAATCCTTTCTCTAAAGCGCATGACTGCCAATACACATATAAGTGACCTACATAAAGGCCTAGCGAAAGAAATGTGTCTTAAAGCCAGCTTTGAAGACACTCAGGCGATCACAGGAACGGAGGTTGAGAGGAAGTTCATTCCACAAACGAGGAGCAGTTACAGAAAACTTTTGGTTCTGGAAGAAGGAATTAAGAGGGGATTGATATCACTGGACCGACGTTGTCGAGAAAGCTGATACAGTGTCACAAGTTCACAGATGTATTTAGGTGTCAGATTGTGTTTTGAAAGTCAAAGTCAGGATCTTGTACTTGATTCTGTATTTGATATGAAGCCAGTGGAGCTTGTGTAAGATAGGCGTGCTTCCGAGTCCTGCCAATCACCAGTGCAGCCGCATTTTTGCATAATATATTGTAGCTTCTTGAGAAGGTGTTGCGGAAGTTCAGACAACAAAGAATGAATTAAAGAATGAAATAGGGTTTAACGTCGCAGTCAGTAATTGTTCAGCCGTAGCGCGACGTGGTTGATTCAGCAAAATAAGAATCCTGTCATCGAAGGACAGTAAAATAGTAAGCATATATCACAATTAATAAAAACTAACTTTTAATTGCTAAAAAGTCAAAACATTACAGTTAATTAATAAGACCAATCTCTTTGAGAAAAGGTAACACGCATTGGTTGCCTACTTTATTGAAAACCTTTCGGAGGTTTGAAGCAATAAATATTCATGAGTAAGGCGAGTTTTAAGGCGATACACGGCATCAAAACGCTTGACACAGTTAAGATGAGTATATCCTACATCAGGCTTAAATTGAAAGAGTTTATTATTTGTCTGTTGGAAACAGTTTATGCACATATGATTGAATAGAAGCTTTAAAATCGTTGTACGGTATTGCAAATGGAGAAATGCTCAGGTCAAGGGCTGACTTCGCAGCAGTATCAGCCCTTAAGTTACCAGTAATACCGACATGACTAGGACATGACACGACTAGGAAGCCAACATATTAAGACGATGCCATAGCTCAACGTGTCAAGCAACTCGATGATCTAAACAATGAGAGGGTTTTCAAAAGATAAGTTACTAATTGCCTGAAGACATGACAATGAATCAGAATAGATGACAAACTGATTATGATTGCTATTTTTAATGAACTTAAGAGCAGTTAAAATGGCATTAGCCTCAGCAGTGAAAATAGATGCATCATCAGGAAGTCTGAAAGACAGTGCCGTGGACCCAAAGACAGCAGCTGATGCAACCTTGCCACAATCTTTGGATCCGATTGTAAACATAGGTGTATGTATGTGAATGACATTTTTCTTTCAAAAGGGCAAACTCTTGTTGATAGATAAGATCATTAGTTACAGACTTCCTGAATCGAGGAAGACTCAGATACATCTCAGGTGTAACCAAACACCAAGGTGGAGTAGAGATAATTGAAGATGATGCAATCAGATTAAGGTCAATGCCAGGTTCAGCGATGTGTAATAGAATTCCAAGGGGAATCGATCTTCGTACAAGGGATGATATACACAGTTGAATGCAGGATTGTCTAGCAGAGACTGAAGTTTTGCAATGTATTGCAGAGATAACTTCAGTCGTCTTAAAGATAGGGGAAGCTCATCTGCATCAACATAGAGACTCTCCACTGGGGACGTACGAAAGGCTCCCAAGTAGAGTCTAAATCTCTGGTGATGAACAGGGTCTAGCAAATTGAGAGTAGCTTTGCTGGTCCCGTTATAGACAACAGACCCATAATCCAACTTGGATCTAATCAATGATCGATACAGCTGAAGAAGAGTGTTTTGGTATCCTCCCCACGTAGTATTTGAAATGACTTTTAAGATATCCAAAGCATTCAGGCAGATAACAAAGAATTGCAATTGTCAAGGCGGGATGCGCCTGGACGAGGGCTGCTGCTGATCTTTTATCCAAGTATCTACGTATGAAGCTAATATTCCTAATATGGAAATATGATGCCTTGCACACAGCATTCACATGAGTCTCTAACGTCATGCGTGAATCAAACATGACATCAAGGTTCCTGGCTTAGTTGCTAGGGTGGATTTTGAAGTCACCGATGACTATCTAAGGAAGAGTGAGTAATGAGATAAGTTGAGATGGTGTGATGATCAAGAGTTCTGTTTGTTCTTCGTTGAGGTTTAGGAAATGGGTGGATATCCAGTCTTTAATTGGTTGAACACAAGATTGAATTGCTGAGAATGATTGATCAATTGAAGAAGTACAAGTTGGTCGAAAAGATAAGTACAGCTGAGTATCGTCTGTATACAAGTGGAAGCATGTGTGTGAAGATCGTACAAGTGGGATAGTGTATGTAGTAAACAGTATGAGACCGAGGACTGATTCTTGTGGGACACCATATCGCAACAGTGCGCTGCTTGATGATGAGTCATATAGTGGCCAAGCATCTTCATGACATTTATTTTAGCAATTACTGATACTTGTGAAAAAGTTAAGTACTTGTTGTGTATGAACCAGTTGAGTTCAGTTTCCAGTGGAAACTCTAGTTGTACGTGTATTAGGCTTGAGTATATAGAATAGTTCTTATGTAACTCCCCTCTGATCAATTCTGCATTTGCTTCAGTTAACCTGTGTTTTCCAATCAAAATGAAAATATGCAAACAATGGGAGAGCCTTTTTGCATTGATACTCTCTCTTGTTAAAGTAAATTGTTTACATCAGGTATTTTATTTCTCTCACCTCAGTATGTAATACAATCGCTTCAAAAAGCATAAAAAATCCAAATCCGGGTTTTAATGGATGTGTTCACACCTGCAGAGTTAAACCATGATATGACGGGCGTGTTACAGACAGACTGCGCAACAAGGAAGTGAATGCTAATCATTCTACTGAGCGTATTGATTTGTCGTTAGGATGCCGAAGACAGCTAGCTGCAGCTGTTAAAATGAAAGTCCGTACTTAAGTGGTACTTTATCATAGGAAAACTCTTATAGCAGGAGGAGCTCAGCTCTTCAAGGCGATTGATTGATTGCTTATTTGATTGATTGAAATATAGTCTAGTCTTATAAAATAATGTATAATAACAATTTATACCATACTGCGCTTTGGAAGTTGTATACCCCCCCCCCCCCACACACACACGCACGCGCGCGGATTAACTACAACCAGGGTTCCTATGGTGAGCTTTAGAGTAAGGACTTAAACTAAACTACTCAACATTTGATAGGGATGCCGGGTATTTTTACCAATTGGCAGAGAATGATTACATTAATAATTTATGCCAATCAAATTGATTTACACAATCAATTTACGTTTAATGAAATAACCATACTTGTCATGTGCATCGAAATAACAATTTGCACGTGCACAACGTACTCCAAAAATATCATGATACATTTGATAATTATAAACTAAAAAATAAACTTGTGTTTTTTATCTGTGCAATCTATTTATTTTTCTCTTGACTCATGCGAACTATTTATTTTCATCAAAACCGTTTGTTAACTATTTATTTTTTAAAGTGTTCCAGCACCCCCACTCCACGCCCCCAAAGATCAAATTGGTCACTCCCTAAGCCTATACTCAACCTAACTGGCTACTGCGCACACACACTTAAGTCATTAGTTGATAATAAAAAAATTTTCATCTTTGTCACTCGCTGTAATTTTACCCCAGCAGATGTTGTCCAAAAAATCGTCCTCAATTTTTCGCTGTCAATCCTGCATTCCGTGCACTGAGCATTGATGCTCTAGAGCGCATGCGTCGCTGCACTTGTGTGTTCTCGCTCGTATGTTGACACGCCCGGGACTAGGAGCGTGGGTAAAGTAAAACCTTGGGTCACAGCTGGCTAACTGATATTGGAATTTAAGAGTTGGTATTATATCATGAAAACATAATCGTTACATATTTTCCGCCTACGTAACAGAGATTCTGAGGGGAGCGATATGTGCATTTTAAGTATTTTGTATGTTTGAAGCCACGTGTGTAGAGTGATAAACTTCCCCATTTTTATCATAAGCAGATACTTTTTGTTTATACTCCGTGGGGTTCCCGGGAATAGAATAGGGCCCCAGTATCCTCATGCTTGACGTATGAGCCGTCTATAATGAGGATCTTTTGCTTTCTCTTTCTTACTATCAATCGTGTGTTGTCCCTTTTCCTGATGTGCCTCTTGCACATCACATTGCGCTATGGCTGAAATATTGCCCCCCTGCAATGTTAAAATCCATTTCACTCACTCATTTTTTGTTTAATACAGAGAGAGAGAGAGAGAGAGAGAGAGAGAGAGAGCGAGCGAGAGTTAATGTTTTAACCCTGGCCGTGGCAAACACTCTCTGAATCGTATGTTGATGGAAAGTGACAAGACTGCCACATGACAAACGAACTTTCTTCTGCCCGAGAAAACTCAAGTTAAGGACACAGTGTGATGTGAGTGGGCGGGGGGCCTGGGGGAGGGGGGTAGCCATGCATCCCAGTCTAAGCTTATATGATATGTTGAGAGGAGCGTGCTGCCCCACCCTAGCCTCTCCTTGCGTGCCCACACCAAGTTCACGGTGACACAGCAATCAACCACTCCCAGCTTGAGGACGAGAGGAAATTAAAACCACATTTCGGGAGGAGCGTACGTTTCTTATGAATTTAACAGACTGGCTTGACTCAAGACATTTTCAAGAAACCGAGTCAAGGCATTAATACCGTATAATCTTGGCATTCATCTTCTGTGGCACCGCTTAGATACAACTGCAAGCGTACAGTTAAGAAACTATATTCTGAAAAGAGTATTACCTTTCCTGGACTAAAATTAGTTTATGAAATCTTTCATTTTATGTTCTTGTACGAGGGTAAATAAAAAATATCATTTGCAATGTTTCCAGATACATCGTTAGTAAAGCAGCAGACACTCTTTGACATCAATAAGTCCAATAGGGTATAACAATTTAGCGAGATGAAGGAAACTTTACTAAAGGTCATCGACGTATACATCGTTAAACAACAAAGTCGGCATTCAGTACCCCCTGATAGGTAATTGTCACAGCTCCCAGGGCCGATAGGACAGAGAAATTATTCAGTGGCAATTTAGGAAATGATCAAATAGAAACATCATAGATGTCTATACATCGCTGACCTTTAGTGCGGGTGATGGGTGCCCGGCCCCAAGGGCGCGGTTTCGAATCCCGGAGGGACTCATCTGTACACACTAACAGACTAGTTACTTTTCAAGACAGTGTTATCCCAGATAAAACAAATCATGTTGTATTTGAACTGTACCTAACCTGTCATTGAATATTTGACAACCCAAAGGAATGTAGGATGACTGAAATTGAAGGAAGCGATGTTCCGAAAACAACGTCAAACCATATAATAAAAGCACATAGCCCCCACCCCCCGCGTCCTATTGTTTAACTTAGCTCCCCTCAGTAACGCGACCCCCGTTCATAGGCT